>CAJQZJ010009141.1:9950125-10144922 GCA_907164525.1 Lophiomys imhausi
AGAGAGAGAGAGAGAGAGAGAGAGAGAGAGAGAGAGAGAGAGAGAGAATCTGTCTCAAAGAATCAAGGTAGGGAATGACACTTGAGGTTGAACTCTGGTTGCCCCGTGCACACACTTCCACATGAATGTGTGCCTATCCACACATGAAAACACACAAAAACAAAAAGTTGAGAAAACATTCAGGAGGGCTGATCTGGATCAGTGTACCTCAAAGAGCAGACTACAGATACTTACCTTACATCTGAAATTCCCAGGAACTAGTGAGAAACACAAATCCCAGATTGAGCGCCACCCCAGCAGCTGAATCTGTTTGGAACCCAAAATGTCCTCCAGGTGGTTTTCACATTCATCAAAATGTGAGACCCATCTCCAGTCGCTCCCACCTCCTTTAAAAACCAAGTAACACGTGGTGTTCCGAGGCCAGCACAAAAGGACCCGGATGAAGCTGGTCTCTGCCGTTTAGGCATTTATAGCAACAGCGCTGCAGTCAAACAAGTTGAAAACAAGCTGTGTGGTGTGAATACCCAGAAGGATATTATTGATTAATTCACAATTCACAATGTATTTGAGTTTCCCTCCCACACTTGCTAATATATGTCCTCCCTGAGGGTATAGAACCAACAAATGCATTGTCTTCATCCTTCCTAGTCATGGAGATGAGTAAATTCCCACTTGGACCCACCATTTGTTCTTCTGAGTCACTGGATGGAGCCCAGGCTGGGTTCAGACACCCTGGTGTCCTGCTCTTAGCAGCCAGGAGGGCTGTGACATATTTCACGAGCCTTTTCCTCTTTGTACCCATCAACCCTTTTAAGGACCGTATGGGCCTGCGCTTTGAAACTATACCCGCATCCAGTTGCCATGGTTCAGTAAGGGTCAGATCAAGCCTTGGCATCTGCGAGTGCTCGGCCCTTTGGGATGGCACGAACATTCTTCTCCTTGTGATGTGTGCATTTAGTTGCTTTAGAAAGAAAAGGATTTGGACTGTAGCATTCTTTCAGAGATAAGAGAAACCAGCCAGCATCGTTTGAAATTCAGTGTGTGACAAGCAGAGACGGGACAGCATAGAATGGAGTCTGCCAGGATGTCTCTGATGATTTGTAGCCTCAATAAATGGCCAGAAGGCAGCAGGCTCCCAACAGTGGTCCTTCAGTGGGACTGTGTCTACTGTGGGATACGTCATGCTGACCCTGAGGTTCAAAACATAGAACCAGAGAGGCCCAGGACATAACCTTCAGTCCTCACTACACCCAGGCCCAGGCAGACACTTGCACATTGCTTAGTTTCCTCACATACCAGAGCTCAGTCCTCTCAGGAAGAAAGTAGAACCATCAACTTACCTCCCAACCTTAAATGTCACACTAAGCCTGAGGTTAGTCATGTGCCCAAGACACATAGTTAGAAAGTGGCAGGCGGATGCCTGAATTTGGTTCCTCCAGCTCTCAGTTCTGGTTTCTCTCCCCACAGGCACTATGTCTCCTTTTCTCCCTGCTCTTTAAACTAACATTTTAGCTAGACCAGGGATTCCTTTTGGCAGAGTTTTCTCCAAATGATACCAGTAGGTGCAGAAAGGAGCATGTGATACCCTCTCAGCAGGTGTGCTCTCCAACCCCCACCAAAAAACACCCACAAAAGCCGAATTATGGCTTTTTTATGTTGTGCCTCTGGAAAATTCTCTGGAGGTGTAGCTGAAAACTCATGAGCCAGATGGCTGTTGTGGAAAAGTCCCCGTGGCTCCGAGGCTGTGCAGGCGCCTTGGGAGGGACGTCTCTGTAGCTGGGGAGTACCATGCTGGATCCGAGTCCTCTACAGTTCCTGGTTGTACTGCAACAGCACAGACCTAACTTGGTACCGCTCTGCTCTCTCTCCCCCAAAAAGGCTTCTAGGGAAGTGACTCTCGGGAGAGGACCTGTAGCAGGCACAGTGTCTAGGAGGCATTGCTGCTCATCTGGAGAGTCCCCCACAGGCCTGGATGGAGATGGTGATAAAGCGGAATGTGACAGCACAAATAAGGTTCCTGTCCGCACGATCATTAGACTCCACAGATAAATGCGGCCCCGTTGTCAGAAATGACAATCTGGGTGTTACAAATAACTGACTTGCCATTGTGACTGCTGGAGTTGAGATTGGGAGAAAAGTGGAATAGTGACCGGGCCTCTGCTCTGTGTGTTGCCCTGGAGCAGAGAGGGTCCCTGGCTGACCTTGCTCGCTGTGGGAAGGAGCGAGGTGGTCACCCTAGATGTAGTATTTCAAGAGCACTGGCACAGGCCCTATGCCTCCCTCTTCATGTGGGGCAAGTGTCACACAGAGTACAGGGCGGGGCCACATAGGAGCAGGAGGGACCTGTACTAATCTGCCTGGCTGCTACAAGCAGAGGCCATGGTGTTTGACACAGAAATGCTTTGGCGACCAGAAGTCTGAAAGGAAATGGATGGTCACGTGGCATTCCCTGCTAAGACTCTGCCTGACATCAGTGCCTGCCCTCCCCTGGCCCCCATCATTTTGGTGGCTGCAGGCTGCTTGGCTTATGGAAGTATCACTTCAGGAGAAACTCTTCCCAAGGCCATGAGCTCTGCTACATTTTCACTACACAAGGTAAAGTGCCTGGGCTGCATGGACCAGGAAGTAGATGTAGATTTTGGGGGTTACCAGTCACCCTTCTCTGGACTAACACTTATTTTCCCAGAAACTACATCAGCGAGGCAGCTGGGTAGGAGCTGCATGGGCACGTTGGGTCTTCCTGGAACTTGGTGAACCATTTGTTTTCCATTCCACCAAGAGGAACAAGTCCCAAGGACCACGTTCCTCTCAAGGGCCTTTGTGCTCTGTGTACCCCCAAAACTTCCAGAAGCTCCTCCAGATCTGAGGGCCGGAGGAAAATGAGACAGGCTCTAGATTCTGGACCAGCTTCCAGCACAGTAGTTCCACATTCCTGATTTGACTATGAAATTTTCTTTTTGTTCCAAAGTGTTTCATTGAGAAAATAAAGTCTTGCAGAGGCCAGCCCTCCCTGCCCCACTACCTGGGGTTTCTTTGAGGAAGAGCTCCATTTTTGCAGGCAGAACACTGAGCGTCCATCTCCTCACAGTTCTTCTCCATTCTGTGTCCTTGAGCAAGTTACCTGCTGTCTCTGAGCATCCTGCTTCTCAACAGTGGGATGGGGCTATCAATAATCACATCTCCAAGGGCTCTTGGGGGAAGTGGGTAAGACAATGCACCTATGATGTTTAAAACACACTCAGCAAAGAATGGATGTCATTCCCCACTGTCTTTGCTGGCTGTGCATGCCTCCAGTGCTCAGCTCCCCCCAGTCTGGAACTTCTGGGAAGTGAAAAATATTCATCCAGAACAAGTGCTTCCAGCTGTTTCCCGTGCTACAGCCTCCAGAAGGGACGGCTGGCAGCCCTGGGCAACGATGTGCAACGTCACTCTCCCTGTCTCACAGATGAGGGTGCTGCCATCCATACAGCGCCCAGAGGGCCCCATTATATGTGTGGGGATGTGGGGATGCATCCAAGGTGCAGCCAAGGCCTTCAACAGGATCCCTCAAACGGCTGTGATGAACACCTTGTAATTCATGACTGCATGAGGAGAAAAGGGACTTTCTCGATGCCTCTGCTAACTGTAAATATTTATTTACTCTTATCTGTGGCTTCTGGTGACCTTGTAGTTGGCCACTGAAACCTCAGTGGCCAAGCACAGCTCACCAGAAGGGGCCACACAAGTGGCAAAGGGCATTGGGTATGCTTCTGTGAAGGGCCCCCAATTACCCTTGCTTCCAGATTATATTCAACCCCTGAGCTCCAGGAGGCAGGCTGACTGACACCGAACCCTCTGCTCTCCTCCCAAACAGCTGCTTGGAGCACAGACTCTGATTGAGCTTTAGAATGCATCATAATGACAGCTTAGCATGTATTGACTGCCTACTGCCTGCCAGGCACTGGGCTAAGAGCTTCATATGCATGTTCTCGAGTTCCCCCAAATGAACCTATTATCCCTTTTTACAGATGAGGTATAGGAGCTCAAGTCACTTCCAGAAGGTCATTTAGCTACAAAGTGACATTGCATGGCTCAGGCTGGGATTTGCATTTCTCTGGAGGCTGAGTGCCCCATCCATACATAGTCCCTCTCTAATGTTCTTGGGAAAGTAGGGTGACTGTCCCAGCTCTGCATCTTTTTTTTTTTTTTGAATCCTCACCTTTAAATGTACATGTTCTAAATAGCAAAAGTGGTAATTAAACAAAACAAAACAACAAACCCACCATCGCCACAACCAAAACACAAAGGGACCTCTGGGTCCGATTCCCTGCTTAGACTCCTTAAAAGGACAGAGCTAACAGGATCTCAGATATTTCCCTCAAGGCACAATGGCATGGTAGGGTAGTAGAAATAGGCTCAGATGGAGGTGTCCCATGGGAAGAATTCCCTGGAAAGAGCACTGAGAAGCAGGGAACACACTTTAAGGGGAGATGTATCTCTTTGGGAGACCAGAAAAAAAAAGGGGGGGAATGTTTGTTCATTTGTTTGTTTCTTTCTTTCTTCTCTTTGAGACAGGGTCTCTTTAAGCAGCCTTGGCTGCTCTGGAGCTTGCTATGTAGATCAGGCTGGCCTCAAACTCACAGAGATCCACCTGCCTGCCTCCCTGCTGGGATTAAATGCATACATAACCACATTGTGCCCCAAAAGGCAGTATTCCAAAAAGGCCTTAGACAAAAATGTATGCAGTATCCAAGGCTCTCTCTCTGTATGTTTAGATTTCTTAGAGGCAGGAGAGAGGTAGCAAGGAGGTGCAGAAAGCGGTGGTGGGGAAGAAAAGCCACATTAAAAGGTTTTTCACTGAAGCCGTGGGAAATTGAGCTTCTTCCAGCAGCGTTCAAGATGACGTCAGCAACACTAACAGCTCTAGGTGCTGCAGCAGCAGCAGTGGCCAGTATTTATTGTGGACCTACTATGAGCTGACTGGCCTCTAGCTGAATTATCTCATTTAATTCTCACGCTCTGTAAGGTAGGAAGAGTTGATGAGGAAGCAAGGCTCAGCAAGGTCAAGTGATTTGCTTGAGGTTGCACAGCTGAAAGGCAGCAAAGCCAGCCCAGTTCAAGCCTAGGCTCGTGGGCTTACCACAGTCTTCTTGCATTTCCTATCACCTGGATGTTGCCCTCCTTGGTTTTCTGGAGGCGATAGGCTTTTGATGTAGAGAGGGCTGGCCCCTGGCGTTGTCTGTGACCACTATGTTAGAATGGAACAGGTGTGGTGCCTCTAGGAGGCTGTGTTTGGTGGGCAAGATATGGAAGACACATGAATGTATACGCATGTGATGGTGGCTGAGAAACAGGAAGTGGTCATGGACACCACTTCTTTTGTTAATTGGAGGTAGACTTGAAAGTGGGGGTGCCTCAAGGCCCCAAAGTCCACTGCCCATATGCCTATAGCACCCCCAGGGTTACAAGGCCCTTTCCTTCCCTGCTCACTTCCCCATCCCCTGAAAGGGCCTCATTGCCACCATAGTAGGAGAGAGGCCTCTGTAAACAGGATGTCCATTTCAGGGTCATTTTTACCAGAAACCTCTGGCTCTCTCGGCCTCAGGGCATTTTAGGTGAAGGATGCGTTTCAAAACTGAACTGGGTGTTCTGTACCTTCCCAGGCTTGGGGAAAGATGAGCCTGCCAGTTGGCAAAGAAAGGGGACAATTTCTTCTCCCACAAAGATATTTAAGTGCATTTAATAGAGAGAGAGAGAGAGAGAGAGAGAGGATAGTTGGCAATGTTAGAAATTAGCTACCCTTTCAGAGAGTGCTCATCTCTTGATACTTCAATACATACCCCCCAACTCACACTTATGAGGGCTACAGCATGCTTTTACTTAAATTTTTTTTTCATTCTTTTGAAACAGTTCAGGTTCATAGCAAAACTGAGCAGGAAGGCCAGAAATCCTCATGTGTCCACCTCCCTCCACCTCTGTCATCCCACCGTGGGGCATTTGTTATAGTGATGCAGCAACACTCACACGCCATTGCCAGTCAGAGCTCAGGGTTTGCTCTCGGTGCTTTGTGTCTCTTTTTTTCTAACAGGACAAGGAAGGGGTGACTGGCTGGTAGCCACCAGATCAGGCAAAGCCTTGGCTGGTACTGGGTCTTAGTCCCCAGTCAGCTGACACCCCCACATCTTCTTTTCTGGAAACACAACTGCTTGGTCTTGCAGGGTGCAGATAACAACAGAGGGGCAGGAGGGAGCTGTTAGGAAACTAACAGGGATAAGTTCCCTGGGGCCTGAAAAACCATGACCACCTGGACCTGGCTGCTCTGAGTGGTCATCAGCAGTTTATTGTCATCCCTAAAGACACTAGGGTGAGCTGGGAGACTCCAGAAACCGAGGATAGTGGGATTCTCCACTTAGGTATACAAGCAGCAAGTGTCAAAGAGCAGCAAGCCTCTTGAGGTAACACGGAGTCAAGTCTTGGATCTGGGGGTCACAAATCCTATGTGGAAAATGGCCCATAAGAAGAATGTGGCTGTCACACTCATGAACTCAATCAGCTGTAATTACCTGCACAAGATCAAGCCAGCCAAACTTCCCACGTGGATGGGGGAGGTGCTCTCTAGATCCCACCCATTTGGAGGAGCCAGTGGTAGTTGATAGGTACTGGGGAAGGGATATCATTCTTTGAGGGTGTGGTCAGTGGTAGTTTTCCCACTCTTTGGTGGATGGCTCTATATCCATGTACAGATGGGCAGTGCAAATAGGACTTAGTGGGAAATGAAGAAGAAGGAGGAGGAGGAGGAGTAAGAAGGAAGAAGGAGGAGGAGGAAGAGGAGGAGGAGGAGAAGGAGAAGGAGGAGGAGGAGGAGGAGGAGGAGGAGAAGGAGAAGGAGAAGGAGAAGGAGAAGGAGAAGGAGAAGGAGAAGAAGAAGAAGAAGAAGAAGAAGAAGAAGAAGAAGAAGAAGAAAAGTTGGGAGAGAGGTGTGAGGTGAATCTGGGAGGAGTTGAAGGGAAAAGGGGGCTGCATATGATTATATTTCATTGTATACATGTAAAATTCTCTAAGAATAATAAAGAAGTGTGTGATATTATGAGCCAAATGCCTGTGGACCAGGAGTCCCTAAGACCACTCCATGTTCAATGATTTGCTTAGAGGCCACTCAAGACTCAGCCTAGAATCCCGCTGATTGCTAAGATGTATTGAAAAGATGCAAAGCAAAATGAGCTAAGAGAAAAGGCATGTGGGTGAGTCTGAGGTTACCAGGCACCCGCTTCCAACCATCTTCTCCCTGCAGAGCACACAGACAGCGCTTAATGTCCCCAGCAACGAGTTGTGACAACATGTGTGAAATGCTGTCCACCACGAAAGCTCATTAGAGACTCAGTGCCTGGGGTTTTTATGGGGAGCTGGTCCCACAGGCACCCTGTGCCTAGCACATACCGAGAAGCCTGTCTCCCAGAAGGAAAGTGAATGTTCAACAAAAGCCACCTTGTTTATATTAGCAACTTAGGCACAGTGAACCAAGGATGTCTGTTCTGAGGATGGTGGGAAACATCCCCAAAGCCAAATTCCCAGACCCTAGCCAGAGGTCAACCTTGCCAACAGGCTCTTCTAAGGATAGCAGTCTCAAGTCTGCTGTGATTCTTCTGCACAGCCTGCTTGGCTGCTTGGCATACAGCAGATGTTAAATAATCTTCATCTTTTATCATCACGGCATCAAACACTCAGGTCTGTCTCTGCAGCAAGGAGAAGCCACCATACCGCCACTGCTATCCTCCAAGTCAAAGGAGGTACCCACTTGGAAAATGGAGAACAGGTGCCTCTACATGTTCCCAGGAGTGCTACCTATATCTGTATCATGTTTCCATGATGGTTTCTGCACACACAGGTATGGACCTGAGATAACAGAAATGCTCACATATAATAAATAATAAACCTTTCTCCTTCTAATGTTGAGCTTTTATTCTTCCATCTCAGGCTTTAGTTTGCTCCTTTCGATTCTGATGACCATGCTTTCCAAGTCTAGCTGAGTCACCGATGGACCAGGGGTCAATGAGGTAAGGCTCTAGCTAGCTAGCGCTTTCCTTCTATGTCCAGGATTCTAGCTAAGAGAATGATCGTTTGTACTTACAGGCCAAGATACTCAGTGTGACCAAGTATGGTGAGACTGTTGATGGCTTCACTAAAATGCAAGTAAATAAAAGCACTATGGCAGGCCACTAGCCAGATGCTTCCCCATAAGGAAACAGAAGAAGATGAGTGTGGATTAGCTGGCCAATGCCTGCTTCCAACGATACTACACGGCGTCCCAAACCCTTCGAAAGCCACTGGTTTGAAGCCACTGACTGTTCTTTAATCTTATGTCTGTTTTTCCCCGTTTGAAATACGTTGTCTGTCGTCTTTTTGATGGCCTCATTTTTCTGAGATCACCACAGGTTACTAAGAGCACGGTTATGCCCTTGTCTTTGAGTTTTATTTCAGATGACCAGGTGTGCGCCTCCTCTGCCTTAGGGTGTCCTTCCTGGGAGACCGGACAGAGAAGACAGAAGCAAGAGAAACTGTACAGTCTCCTGCTGTCTACTCACTCGTACTGTGTTCCACCCCCACCCCCAATTTCTCATCCAAACAAGTAGAATACCAACACTGAGACCCAAGACTTTATAATTAGGGGAAATACCATGTAAGGTCCAAATTTTCAAGGTTATATGTAGACCATTGGATCAATGTATACAAATTTATGTGTTTAAGATTTTCAATATATGTGCTGAATCAGACATGTGAATACCAGTCTGGATCTGAGAATGGTGAGAACAGAGGGGAGGAAGTTTGTATAAAAAGCAAAGCACAGGATTGTGCAGAAATTATTAACACCCATGAAGCTTTATAAACCCAAAGCTCAACTGCAGTAGGAGACCCCGGACTTCCCCTGCCACCAAGGGTGGTGATGGGAATTCTCATGGCTGGGAATGTAGCTCAGCCGGTAGAATATTTGCCTAGCATGAATGAAGCCCTGGGTTCAGTCCTTACTGCTATATGAAACTGGGCATGCTATTGCATGCCTGTAATCCCAATATTTGCTCAAGTTACATACAAAGTGAGTTCTGGGACAGTTCTGGCTCTATGAGACCCTATTTCAAAAACAAAAACAAAATAATTACGCAAACAAAAAAGATAGAGAAAGGGGAGAGAGAATCCTCACTGTTTCAGTAGAGATGTCGAAATTCTAGATACTGAACTTACTTCCCTTGGGATAAGCCAGCTCTAGGTTACAATATATTAAAGACAGCTGGTTAATTTCCTTATACAGTGCTCAGGTATTCCTTATGTCTGTCATCTTTGTTGTCTTATGGCTGCCATCTTTGGTAGTATCGTTCAAAGGGCAGAAGACACTTTCTGGAAAGTCATGGAACATCACTGAGCTTGGGAGAATGCCCCTCCTGAATGTGGTGTCTTTATATCCACTATTCCCTGTGCCCAACAGTATACTGGCTTCATATCACGAGGGCTGGGTCTGGGTCTCTCTGTCCAGTTTCTAAGTGAACTTTCTAGGCCAGAGCAAGGAAAGAGAAGGCGTATGTCTCTGGAGCAGCCTCTCCGAGCAAAGTTGAAATGGCGGATCACAGCCAACTTCCCAGGAGAGCTCTCTGATGCATAGAAAAGAGGACACCATACCAGTAAGAAACACCCAGCACCATTTTTCAAAGCTAGCAGCTGTAAAGGAATTAGTGTAGATCACCATTTAGTGCACACACAGACTCATTCCTCCTTCAGAGAGCCTCACAGTCATTATTAAAGGACACATTTCAGGGCATAATATTATTAGGCTATTGATTGTTGTTTGTTTCAATGTTTAATTCAGTAACAACTTGGGTTGTGGGGAGCTCTAAATGAAACGGATGCTCTGAAGACCTGCGTAAATGTTCTAATTTTCCACTGGGCTTCACAAGAGATTTAGCCATGCCATGGGGATTGGGACTTCAGGGGCTAGCTAAGAGCTAGGCTCTGTGGTCTTGCAGTACAGAAAACAGAAAAGATAGTCACACACGAATCCAAACAACATACACACTCTCTGTCACCACGCAGTAAATGATCCGGGACCAAAATTCAATACACACCTCAGGCACTCTTGCGGAACAGTCCCTGCACATCTCAGTGCTATCATCACCCCAGGAGGACCAGAATAGAAAGAGGAAGGAAAAAGATAGAGAAAAAAAGAAGGAAGCTGTCTCTGGACAAGCATGGAGATGAAAGAGACTACTCCGGGAAGCCAGTCTCTGCTGGACCACAGGACCAATTCCACATGTATGGCCAGGAGCACTCTATGGCACCTCCTACTTTCTTCAGGGGGCAGGTCCACAGGGCCCTAAAGGTGTGTGGGATACTGAGGGAAAGGCACACTTGGAGCCCAGATTTAAATGCAGCTGAGCTCTGGAGTGCCCATCATCATTTCTCGTCCACTCCACCCTGTTGCCTTGCTTAGAACGGATGCCTCCCTTTTCTCCGGCTGGTGTTGGCTCCTCTTATGTTTACACCTGGACCACAGTTCTGTGGTCAAAGTGTGGTCCTGTGACCGGGTGCTCCAGCATCAGGGTAAGCTTGTTCCAAATCTGTATTTCTTGGGCTCTATCTGGGACTTCTAGACTCAGAAAGCTTGAAAACGAAGCTGTCTGGTTGAGAAGTTAGGGTGGAACCTGAGAAACATGCATTTTTAAACACACTTTCTGAGCACTTCTGGTACACATTCGGTTTGAGAACCATTGGTTTGAATGCTCACAACTGGTAGGATCTCTCACCCTCAGTCAGTTCAGCCCCTCCCCTGCCGCTGGCACTCGTCTTCTAGAATGAAAACCTATCAGTTTTTAGGCTGTCACATGATAGGTGCACAATAAATCCTACAGGCTGAGTAAATGAAAGGTGGCTTTCATTTTTAGAACTGACAGCTGCTAATGACCTACGAAGGTGGAGTAGAGTTGGGCTGGGTGACACAGACTTGTAACTGCAGCATCTTAGGAGGTCGAGGCAGGGGGATGGGGAGTTTGAGGCCTGTGTGAACTCCTATATAAGGGGTTCAAGGCCACAGTGAGCAACTTAGTGAGATGCTACCTCAAAAGTAAAAATAAAAAGACTGGGGAGATAGTAAATGGTGGAGCAAGAGCATAGCATATGTGAGGCCCCAGGCACTGAAAGCAAATAGACTACTCTCAATATAGTAGGGTAATATTTGTCTGATTGTTACTTGTCTATTGTTGGTACTATTTTTACTAGTACCCAGGGCAGTGGTTCTCAGCCTTCCTAATGCTGCGACCCTTTAATACAGTTCCTCATGTAGCAATGACCCCCAGCCATAAAATTATTTTTGTTGCCACTTCATAACTGTAATTTTTCTATAATGAATCATTATGTAAATGTCTGATATGCAGGCTATCTGATAGGTGACCCCTGTGAAAAGGTCGTTCGAGCCTCAAAGGAGTTGTGACCCACAGGTTGAGAACCAGGCTGATCTAGAGTCAATAGGGACATTTTTCATCACTCCAAGCACTTTGGTAAACATTGTGCATTTTCCCTTTTAAAACCTCCCAGCCTTGAGAAATGTAAGTAGGTAGTTTCTCTTTGCAGATGAAGACACTGGAGTTCAGAGAGGTTGTGTAAAGCTGCCTCAGGACACACAGATGGTGTGTGAGTAACGAGCTGACACCCAAATCCAGGTGTGTGTCTCCAAGGCTCATGCATGCCCTTTTCTTCTTATTTTACTTATTATTTGTGTGTGTGTGTGTGTGTGTATGGTGTGGGTGAGTGCATGTGTCTCATGGAGTGCGTGTGTATGTATGGAGGACAGAGGATAACTTTTGAGAGTCAATTCTCACTGTTTGCTGTGGAATCTGGGGCTCACATTCAGGTGGTCAAGCTGGGCCATCTCCCTGGCCCTGCCCTTTCAAACCCAGATCTCAGTGTCCTTGCTGCACCCCGCCCCCGCCCCGCCCGACTCATTGAGACTCTTAGGATTCCACTGTCCGGCCCGAGCTGGTCCCTCTTGCTAGCACACCCTTCCTGTTCTCCAGACTGAAGAACTGACAGCCACCCAGAGCGTCTCTGTTCTTCACTCGTGGCAGAAAACAAACACAACAAACCAAACAAAACCTTGCAAGTCACGCTAGTGATCCAGTGCGGTGCATATGCTCCAGGCTTAGTGAGTCTCTGAGCCTTTAGGTTACTGTCTCTTGCATCAGATGCCCTAAGGCTGTATGAGGAACGTAGATTTCCCCGGCTGTCACTCCTGGCCTCAGTTCTAACACAGTAGGCTGGGAGTATAGCTGGTGAAGCCTCTTCCCCAAGCACCCCCACTCCCCCACTGATGAGTCTCACAGAAGTGCTTTAGGACCGCTGCCCCAGGGCCTGTGTAGTACTTACTTGCACTGGTTGCCTGCAGTGGATGGATGCACAAGGCTGCTATTTGACAGGCCATTGGAGAATAAATGAATGAACCCTTTTCTCTTGAAAGGATTGAGGTGGGGTGGGGTGTTCCATAAAATACTCATAGGAGAAAAGAAACCACAGCAGAAACAGCCTTTCCAGATGTGGCACCAGCTGTTGGCACGTAAGCAACAAGCCTGAGTGTGAATAGAAGACACATGTTCCCAGCCACAAAAACTTGATGTATCGAGTTTGGCAAGCCTTGCGGACCATGCAGTGCTGATAACGTTATTAACGCTGAATGTATTTGCCTGACCTTATCAGGCTGTGTATAAAGAGCACAGGTGTCTAATTAAGTTCGGATGCCAGCACCTCTAACTTCTTTCTCGGTAACTACTGAGCCCATCATTTACCCTGATGCTCCTGAAATGATCATCTTTAAAACCAAAGACAGTTGGTCATTAGCATTTGTAAGGCGCTTGTCATGATTTGTGGTAGGAGGAATCTGGTGCTGGGAGATGGAGGCTATTTCACTCTACTTGGCTCGACCCCAGCCCAGCTGGTAGGAGTTGGGGCTTTATCACCGCATCACACTTGCCATTGGGCTCTGCCCTTTACCTTTGTCCATTGAGTAGGTCATACAGATGACTTGGAAGGGACCCTGAGCCCATCAGGTGATCAAGTGTGCAGATGACACAGAGTTGGGAGAGGAAGCCAATGATGGGTGCCAGAGCTGAGATCCAAAAGAGACCCATGAGTCAGGAGTGAGTCGTGATGGGCTGGTGGAAGGTCTTCTGTTGGGATTCAGGACAAGTACTAAAACAACTGGAAATAACAGTAAATGTTTATGTAGAACCTACTACGTGACACAAATGTGTGCTGAGTCCTTTGCACATAGTAGTTCATTCAATTCCCTATGAAGGTCCACTGTTACCCTCATTTTAAACTTGAGGAAACTGAGGCAAGAGCAGGCAAGAGCCCTGCTATGACAACAAACAATGGATTGACTGGCTCTTTAAATTCTATTCAAGTCAATTCTATTTAGTTTCAATTCAAGTCTTCCCTTCATTGTGGCTGCCAACTGCACTCAAATACTTCCAATGTTGGAATGCTCACTATTTTCTAGAAAATTCCTCTTTCCTCTTTCCTCTCCCCTCTCTTTCTCTTCTCTCCTTTCTAGGCCCTCCTTTTCCTTCCTACACCCTACTCTCTCCTTTTATTCCTGCTAACCCAATTCAGAGTATTGGGCTCAATTCTGGCACCACAGTGAATCTAGGTGGCTTGTTGTCAAAAAGGTGAGCTGTTTAGTGAGAAATATGGAAATCAGGTCCCACGAATCTGATGAACTAGATGGAAGGCCCCGGCTTGGAAACTGGATGACAGATGAGGCAAAGGAAGGGGTAACTCTGAAAAGTATTCCAGAAGGGAAGTCTCCAGAAGGCTCCCTCTGGGAAGTATCCTTGAAGGACACAGGGATGACCTGCTGTTACAGTTTGGATCTCAAGTGACCTAAAGTCCTGTGTTTTGAGGCCATTGTTTCAGGAGGAGACTGTAGTGATAGTTAATGCAGTCATTAGGGAGTGGAGCCTAGCAGGAGACGTTTGGGTCATTGGGAGTTTGCCCTTGACGGGGTTCGGTTCGTGAGACTCAGGCTCCCTCCTCATATTTTGACAGCTGATGGGTTGAGCGACTTTGCTTGGCTATCTGACCCTGTCATGCACAGAGATCAAAATAATGGTGCCAATTAGTTATGAATAGAACCAAAACGTGAACCATATAAATTACCGCATTGTAAATTAATTAACTTGATTATTTACTATAGTAATGCAAGCTGAGGAACAAAGCCGACCTGAGGAATTTCTCCATTATTTTAAGCCAGGGACAGATTCAAGTCCTGTATGTAGGTAAGGGAGGCAGATTTTCTTTTTCAAAAAAAAATTATTTTTTTAGATTAGGACAGTCTTAGATTTAAAGAAAAGTTGTGTACATATTACAGAGGGTTCCCAAATATGACATATTCAATTTCCCTTATTGTTACTATCCTACGCTGCATCTGTCATAATTACTGAACCAGTATTGAGCTATTATTACGGGCTAACAGTTAGACTTTATTCATATTTCCCTAGAATGTATCCAGTGTCCTCAGAATCCCATTCAGGGCATCATATCATATCACATTTAGATGTCAGGTTTTCACATCGTCACTTCAGTGTCACAGGTGGTCACCATTCCTGGTTGTAATGATCTAGACAGCTTTGACTGGTACTGGTCAGATGTTTTTTGGAATGTCCCTTGATGTTTATCTCATAGTTAGACTGGTGATAATGGGTTGGAAGAGGATGAATATATATATTCATATATATGAATTCATATATATATTCATATATATGTGTATATATACATATACATGCATACATATGTATATGTGTATACCCAGATATAGAGGGTGAACATATATAGATAAGAGATAATGTGTTATTTTCGTCATTTTGTCATTGTACAGGCTTCCCTCAGAGTGTGACATTGAGGGGACAGTTTGACTACACCGTGGAGAAACTCAATGGACACCATATCCACCAAATGATCAAGTTTAACTTCAACAAAACTAAGTCATGAACTCTTTCTTGGACATGCTTCGCTTCCTCGAAGAATGAGTTATTTTGAATTTTTCTATGTGGGAGATTTATCTACCCTTTCCCATTTATTTATCTATGCAATCATTTATTTATATCAGTAGAGATTCATTGATATTTATTTTACACTTCAGGTTATAATCCAGTACTTCATTCAGGATGCTAAGCAGAGTGCTCCAGCATTAGCCCTTGGGAATTCTTTCGGAATCCTTTGGTTCCTCTTGTAACGTTGTGTCTCCTTGACACACTTCTGTGTAGATTTTAAGCACTTCCTTATTTTGCCACTTCCATATGCTGCCAGCTCATCTTGTATGTTTCCTGTCCCAGTCCTGGACTCAGCCATCTTTCCAAGGATTTCTAGTTCTTTGATTGGAGAATAGTATTATAAACCAAGATCTGGTGTTCTTGGTACTAATGGGGGGTGTTGGTTGTTTTTAGGGTCTCTGAGATGACATAGTAAGGAACTACATGCATGTATACTAACCCATACCTATGCACATCCAAACATCCCTATAGGCAGCCATTTATATCTACAGTAGCTCACACTGATGTCTCCAACTCCATTACCCCATGATCAGTCTATCCTAGGGCAGGCTGATTTCTAAACAACATAAAAAGGATTCTGCTAAGTTGGAGCTGTTTGCCTCTAGAGGTAGTGAGTCCTCTGTAATTGAGAATATTCAAGCAGGCCTGACATCTATAAGGAAAGGCAAGAGATGGTGGGCAGGATTGGGAAAGCAAGCTCACTTTAACTATGTTCTAGGTCCCTTCCAGCCTCTAACGGTTGACACAGAAGTATCACATAAGGAAAGGCACACAAACGCTATCCATGTCACGCCAGGAGGATTCATGGTTTTCTAATTTCAAATATCTAAGATCTGTGCAAGGAGAAAGCCAGCACTAGGCGAAAATGAAGGAAACACTGCCAACAGGTAGAAAATTTACAGCATTTGTAATCCAAAGAAGAGAAAACAGGTTTAAAATATAAATGATGCTCAAAAAGGTTTAAATTCACAGATGACAGCCAGGATGGATTATGAAAGGAGAATGCTGCTGGCTGGAGGGAGGGGCTTGCCAGGGCATTGAGGAGTTAACCCTGCTGTCTCAGTAGGAATCGTGGGTACACACAGGCAGGGGGACATGGCTTAGAGTCTAGTCCGGAAAAGGAGGGGCATTGAGAAGCCAAGGGAGGGAAGCAAGGGACTGACAGCCCTAGCATGTGAGAGGCAAGGCCCCCCAGGGAGGCAATGCTACGCCATCTTAGGATGTATTAGAAATGAGGCCACTCCACACAAGACAGGAGACTCCTCACCCAGTGGTTCTTCTTCCTGAAAAAGCCTTGCCCATGAATCACCGCCAGAGGAAAAAACAAAGATGGAGGACACAGAGAATTCACCAGGATGCGCACTGAAAATGCAGGCTGTGGAGGCTGAGAAGACAGCATGGTCATTAAAGTGCCTGCCTCACAAGCGTGAAGTCCCAAGCTCGATCCCCAGAACCCACATAAGAATTCTGGGTGTTGTGGTAGGTGTGTGTATACCTAGTTCTGGAGACGTGAAGACAGGAGGATCCCTGGAGCTCACTGGCCAGCCAGCCTTGCATAATTGATGAGCTCTAGGCTAACAAGAGAGTCTGTCTCATACAAGGTGGATTGTGTTCTTGGAGATGATGCCAAATCCACATCCATAGGAACATGCACACGCATGTACACACACACACACACAATTGTGGGTCATTTGGAGGTGTGGCATCCAGTTTTTGTTTTTAATATCATTTCCCTAGGTGATTCTGATATGGGAATTTCCCAACCACATGTGGAATATCAGTGGTGGTTTTTAATGGTAGAATTTGCCCAGAACAGTTTCAGCTGATGCTTGTTGCCCTGGAAAATTTTAGAGAATCACCTCCATGCCCCCCAGTGTCAGAAGCATTCTGGGTAGGGTAGGTAACACATTATGTGGCTGTTCTTAACATGGTTATGTACCTGAGCTACAGAGGAGGACTCATGTACCAGTGGGCCTTACACAGCTACTTAATACTAGAGCCAACCTGAAAGATAGTCATTATTGAAGGTGCATGTTCTCACTGTGACGGGAGAGGGTTTCATAATCTCCTGCATTCAGGGGTCTTGGGGGTCTTGGGGACTAGGGAAAATAAACTGATAAAGTCTGCCAGGTTTTTGTTGCTCTTTCTTCTTGTCGTCCCTTAACAGTTACTACTTAAAACTGGGGGATTGGCAGACAGTGACAAGGTTGCCACTGCAAACCCGCCCTCCTGTGGGGCTCTTTCCCTCCCTTTCTCTTTCTTTCTCTCAAGTCTGCCCCCCCCCCCCCCCGTCAGTATCAAAGGGCTGCCAGTGTGCTCCGCCCTGTTGGTGATGAATCTTGAGATTAAAGAGTTGGCTGATCTTTGGTCAAATGTAACCATGGAAATCTGAGACATTAACCATTGCCTGCTAGGGAAGCCCTGATAGGAAGCACTCAGAATTTCTCTGCCCAGAAGAAATAGGATAAATAGTTCATCTACGAAGTCGTTGATCCGAAACGCAAGGTCTGATTACATCTTTTCTCTCCACCCATGACACTCCCAGCCTGGTACCCTTTAGTGTCCTCAAACCACCTAGGGTCCAAATCTCTCCAGGGACTGGCAGCTGGCTCAGTCACTGGACAGCTATCCCTACTCTTCTATCCAGTCTCACTGCTTGGTGACCCCACACAGCATCAGGCCTTTAAATACCAGCTATGCACTGACAACTCCTAAATTTATATCTCTACCCCAGACCTCATCCCTGAACTCCAGCCTCATATATCCAGCTGCCTGCTCGACATCGCTCCTGAATGTTTAATAGACATTTCAAACTTAACTTGTCAAAAACTGAGCTCCAAGCCGCCCATCTGGATCCACTCCTGCTGTCTTTCCTGCTTCAACTTCTGACTTCCAGGTGCTCAAGCCAACAACTGGAAGTCTTTCTCTACAGCCTCTCACCCCTCCCCCGATCGACCCATCAGCATGTACCCTCAGCCCCACCTTCCAATGCACATTGGCTATTTCCCACACACTGCTCACCTGGGTCCATGCCACCAATTTCACCTGGATTGCTGTGAGAACTCCCTAATAATTCCCTCAGTTGGCTTTCCTTGCCTTCCTTCAGTCTATTTTCTTTCTTTCCTTTTAATTAAAAAAAATTTTACTTTATTTTATTTTATGTGAATGAGTGTTTTGTTCGAATCCTCAGATGTCACAAAAAGGTGTTGGATCCCTTGGAACTGGAGTTATGGACAGTCCTGATCCCACATGTGGGTGCTGGGAATTGAACCCAGGTCCTCTGCAAGAATAAGTGCTCTTAACCACTGAGCCATCTCTCTGTCACCCCTTCAGTATCTTTTCAACCTGAGAATCAGACTGGTGCTTTTAAAGTGAATCATGTCACAGCACTGTTGGCTCAAAAATCCCTCTTCTATCAGCACTCTTCTCACCAACAGAAGGAAGCCCAAGTTTGAGCAAACATCCTGCTAGGGTTTGGTTATGGTTTGTCCACTTTGAAACTCATGTTGAAATGCCTTTGTGGTGGGGTGGGGAGGTGGAGCTATAATAAAGTCATTATTATATGGATTATTATTAAATGGATTCATTCCTTTCCTTGAGGACTGGATTAGTCACCATGAGAGCAGGCTGTCTACACCCTGCCCCTTGTTGGCCTCTTCCTCTTGCCCTGTGTCCTCTTGCCTTTCTGCTTTCTGTCATGACCTAAGTAGTATGAGCCCCTCACCAGATGAAGCTGTGCAATATCGGACTCCCAGCCTCCATGTGGTGAACCAAAAGGAACCTCTTTTCTTTATCAACTACCTGGTCTCAAGGATTTTGGGAGAGCAGTGGACACTGATTAAAGAGCTGCCCCAGGACCAGCACCATCTGAGGCTCTGCCCATTCTTCCTCTAACTCACTGCTCTCCTTTGAGACAGCTTCTGTGTTCCTGCCTCCAGGCCTCTATTCAGGATGCAACCTTTTCCTCAGACACTCTCTGAAGATAACCATAAGATTTCCTCTCTCCCTTTCTTCTTCTATTATTTTTTTTGGGGGGGCTTGCTCAGATTCCTCTGGGGACACCCCCCAGCCACTTCCCTATTTTAACTCCTGAGGATGCACACCATCTAACACATTGAATGGGTTGTTTAGTGTCTTTCTTCCTTACTAAGATGCAGACTCCATAAGGGCAGGGGTTTTTGTCTGATGACTCAAAGCAGTGACTCCTTTGCCTAGATAGTGCCTGAGACAGACAGGAGGCACTGCAAAAATATTGGTGATCATTGTTGTAATCATTCATCTATAAAGAGTGCATCTAAAGCAATAAGGAATACACTACATATTGAATAGGAAAATGATCAGAAGACATAAAAAGACAATTTACAAAAAGGACACTCACTGCAGCTAATACACACACACACACACACACATATTCACCTTCATTAGGAATGCTCAAAGAAATTATATATTAAAACATCATGTTATATTTCTAGTGTTAAAATAACAAAAACAAAAAATATTGAATGCTGACATGCACACTCATACATGTGTGAGTACATGTGGTACAGTCATGTAAAAAAAAAACTTTGTCAAACATTTTTACAAAGCAAGTTGGTGATGGGTATCAAGAGCCTAAAGTTCTTTATACCTTTTTTTCTCTTTTTTTCTTTCCATCTTTCTTTCTTTTAGGTTTTTCGAGACAGGGTTTCTTTGTATATCCTTGACTGTCCTGGACTCACTTTGTAGACCAGGCTGGCCTTGAACTCACAGAGATCTGCCTGTCTCTGCTGAGTGCTGGGATTAAAGGCATGTACCACTATGCCCTGCTGCCTTTATACATTTTGATGAATGACTAGCAATCTATTGTAGAGAGACCGTTAAAAGTCAGACAAAACTTGCACAGCGATAGGTAAGTAGATAAACAAAATGTGCTACATACACTAGTGGAGTCTTATTCCAGCCTTAAAAAGGAAGGAAGTTGTAACACACACTACAAGATGGATGAGCTTCCAGGACATTAAGTAAAGAGAAATAGGCCAATCACAAAAGGGAGGATACTGTATTAATGCACAAATAACAGGTACCCGGAAGAGTCAAATTCATGCAGACAGAGGGGAATGGCTGCTGTTGGGGCTGAGGCAAGGCAAGTGATGGGTCATCCGTAAGCACAATGGTTGCAGTTTGCAAAGATGAAAAGGACTCAGCAGATGGTGATGGTGACGGAAACATATGAGGATGTACTTGATGCCCCTGAACTGAATGCTTCCAAGTGGTTATGATGATAAACTTTATGATGTGTATTTTACCACAGTTGTTTTTTTTAAAGCCACTGGACTGGACACAGAGCCCCACTTAAGCCCATCGACAGCTTATGCCATAGCTCGGAGAAAGAATAATATACGTTTTTCAAAGATTAATCTTATTATTCCACAGTCAATGATTGGCTTGTAGGATATGTTTACCTCTGGGTAAAATATGAAAAATGACAAAAAAAGTTTTATGCACGCCATTTTCACCAGGGAGCTGTATGCAACAATGAAAAAAAAAAACCAACCCAATAAACTTTCTGTTGATAGGAAATGGTTATGTAAACTGGAATATCCTGTGCAATAAGATGTTACATATCAATTAAAAACCACCTTGGGGTGTGGGAAATGACTCAGTGGGAAAATGCTTGGGGTACAGATACTAGGACAGGACTTCAGAACTCTAAGACCCAAGGAAATGCCAAAGGGTGTCATAACCCTGCTTGTAATTCCAGCATTCAGGAGGTGGAGACAGATGGTCTCTGGAGCCAGCTGACTACAGGTCCATAAGCAGCCGAATTGTCAAGTCCTGGGTTCAAGTGAGATGCCCTGACGGTAGAGAGTGACTGAAGAAGACACTTGATGTCAACCTCTGCTCTCTATAGACACATGAGTATGCACACAGCATGCACACAAACACATGTGAACATGCATATACACATGTGCATGCAAAAAAACCCACCCCGATTTTGATACATATGTTTGTAACCTAGGAAATTCTTGTGGCATAATTCCAAGGAAAGCAAGATTGAAACTGTGAAATATGACGAGAATTCAAACTTAGAAAACCTACACAGCCTAATTTGATCTAATTCTAAGACACTGATTCCTTCCCCCATCAACACATTTCCACCCACCCAGAAGGGGAGTGTCTCATCCTCTCTGGTAGGAAGGCTTGCATCAAGTGCAATTTCATATTCTTAGTGGCACAAAAACTCAGCTCCCAAATGAGGATGTCTTTTGATTTAATGAAAGCATATTAAAAAAAAGACTAACAGAAACACTGTGACAAAATATGAACAGTAATTATGTATTTGTGTTTCCTTATACTTATCTATATTTTAAAGAAAATCCTATAATGAGCTTGAATGACTCCTAGAAATAGAAAAATATAGCATGTTAAAAATTTCTTCCATGGCTGTTCATCACCTGACAGGGAGAAGTGGTTCCTCATCCCCTCCCTGTACTCTCTGGCTCCTGCCTGGTTTTTGGTACTAGCTTCCTTCTATGCACCCCTACCCCCCACCCCATATGCTCCAACAGACCATCCTTGGCTTCAAATGTCACATGGTCTCCTAGGCCACCATCTCTGTGAGAATGTACCCTCAACGACCATGCCCACAAAGACTTCCCTGTGTCTCCCTTCCTGCCCAGTGCATTCCTCCTTAGCTTTCAACAGCCCTTCTTAAAAGCAGCCACACCTTTCCACTGCCTTTCCTCTTCCCACCCACAGAGAAGCTGATATCTAGCTAAAGTTTTGGAGGCCCTGTTGGCTACTTCCTCCACCATCTTGCCTTTTGGCCTGGCCTTGAAAACGGAACTCTCTTTCCTTCTGGCTCTGAAGCTTCCTCCCAGATCACCACCAACTGCATGCTGGTGTCTGATTTATTAAATAATTCTCAGTTTTTTTTCTCTGAACCTTCTGAGGTATCTGATCCAGGCCATTTCTCCCCCATCCTGAGCTCCTTTTGGACTGCTGTATCAGTGACTTCTCTAGAAGGTTCTGTTTTTTTCTGAGATCAGATGAGACTGGGGGTGTTCAGAATGGCATGGCTGGAGACCCAAGATCTTTCTAAGCATCACCACTGAATTTTCCTTTGGGAAATTCCTGAGATACTGTTGTCCACAGTCTCTCTTCCTTGGTCTCAGGGTTCTCATTCAGAGGTCAGCAGACCTTCTTTATACAAAAAATAAATGGGCTGAGAAAGAAATTAGGGAAACAACACCCTTCACAAAGCCACAAACAATATAAAATACCTGGGGGTAACTCTAACGAAGCAAGTGAAAGACCTGTATGACAAGAACTTCAAGTCTTTGAAGAAAGAAATCGAAGAGGACATCAGACAATGGAAAGATCTCCCATGCTCATGGATAGGTAGGATCAACATAATAAAAAAAATGGCCCTCCTGCCAAAAGCAATATACAGATTCAATGCAATTCCTATCAAAACACCACCACAATTCTTTACAGACCTTGAAAAGTAATTCTTAAGAGTTCATGAACTTCCTCCCAACCTAAGTTCCAGAATGACAAGGTGCTAACTGCCTGGAGAGATAACCACATCACTGTCCCATAATGGCATTCCCAGGCTGGCAAGAGGGCTCAGCTAGTACAGCATGCTGAATGAGGCCTTGAGTTCAATCGTGAGGAACCACGTGAAGAAGGAAAGAGTTAACCAACAATACGGAGTTGTGCTCTGACTCTACTTGCCCAGAAATAAATAACATTAAGAAAAAAATTGCCACCCCTCCCCAAAGGTTACAAATGACTGCCCTGGACCTTCTCTAGTGACCTCATCACTTCTGACTTTAAGATGTAGCCAGGGAAGTGGTGGTGCGTACTTTTAGTCCCAGCACTTGAGAGGCGAGGCTAGCCTAGTCTACAGAGTGAGTTCTAGGAAAGCCATCTCTACACAGAGAAACCCTGTCTTGGGGGTGGGGGGAAGATGTAATACAAATTTGTTATAAATCTCCCTTTGAGAAACTTCTAAGCTATGGCATGGTATGCTACATGCAGGAGATATTTTTGCACGGAGGAGGTGTCTCTCTAAGTCTCGCTCAGTCAGCTCTGCCTACACATGAAGAAGGAAAGAAGTCCTGGAGATACCCAGGAAACCTATGTTAGTGTGTGGCAGGGAGGAATGAAGCAGAAGCTGCCTTAAGGCAGGACCCTCCAGCAGCCCCCGCCAGGCACCCCCTGCTGTGTAGCAGGAGACTAACTTTGTTGTACATTTCTGATCACAACACCGGAGTCTGGCTCTTCCCATGCTCTGGCTACAAGGTCACCTGCCTACAACTCAGAAAAACACCAGACAACATTGCTTAGAGCACCCGAATAGAATTCTGACTCCAGGGCGGGCACCTCAACCTCTTTCAACACTTTCCAATTTCCCCAAAATAAAGAAAAAAAGTATTCATCTAGAGGTGGAGAAATCGCTCTGGAAGAAATTGTTTAAATTGTATTCTTCTTGGGGTCGCCAGAGCAGCTTAACTCCTTGAAGATAAAAAGTGCATTTCATTCCTAATTCCTTGGAGTCCGGTGGCACCTCTTACGCCACCGGGCTGCATCCCTTCCCTTGGTCTGGGGTCACTCCTGCCCAGGAGCTGTCAGCAGGGCTCAGGAGTCAAGGCTGCTCTGGGCTGCTTCCCAAACGGGATCAGGGAGCAGGAGCTGCGATCCTAAGGCCGGCATTTACACTCCCTGCTCAGAGACAGGAAAAAAAGACCCTTTTCTTCTGCTTGATATATTTAGTAACGACCTTAAAGAGTCTGCGAGGCTGAATGAATTGGTGCATCTCGCTGCATTGGAAGCAGCTGCCACGGCTCAGACAGGAGGAGGGAGAGGCTGGAGGGGAAGAGGGGAAGGCGGCGGGGCGGGAGCCGTTGGGGAGAAAGGGAGAGGGAGGCCGGGAGAGAGGCGAGGGAGAGAAGGTGGAGACGGTGGGGAGGAAGCCAAGATATGGTGCTGGAAGCGCCGGGCCTGGCTGGGCTGACTTGTGCTGAGCCCCTGGCTGTCTGTGCGGCGGGCACTGGGATCGATTCCCGGTGATTGTGGAGGGTCAGCCCGGGGGTGGTATGGGGGCTGGCGGTGGGGGCGGCAGTGGCCAGAGTCTACCGTTAAATCTGGCTAAATGGCAGCACTTAAAAGCCCTGTGAAGGAATCCAATTTGCTCACAAGGATCGTCTACAAATTTATATGTCGGCATTTAACACAAAACGCGCCTGGACCAATCCCAGAGCAGAGAGGAACCTGGCCTGGCTGATGGATCCGCCTCGCCATCCCGTGCCAGTCACTGGGGGTAGGAGGGAGGGGGGAGGCCAGCACCTGTCCCCACAGGCCTGCTGACTGCAGAGTTTGGAAGGTTTGGGACTTCTGGGTCTGGTGTGCCCAGATGTTCAGGTGTCCGTATATAGGAGATGGGAGGGGGATGGGAGGTCCCTCTTTCTTCTTTTTTCAAGGGGGTGGGATGTGGGGCAAGGAGTAGCTGAAAGATTCCTCTTTGGCACCAAAAAGGAGGAAGAAGATTAAAACTTAGTACTTTGGCCCAGGTTGGGATGAAACCCCAGCCCCACATAAGTGTTTTTGCCTCACGGCACCATTGCTGTCAACAGTGTTGCCCATATATCTTTAGTATAGGTCTAGATAGACCTTTCCTCCAGGCCTGAACAGCCTCATGGAGCAGGGTCATGGCTAGAACTACAGCCCCTACTCACAGAGGCCCTGTTTAAATGCCACACTCTCCCACCAAGGCAGAGAAACACCTGGCAGAGCTTGCAGGAGGGCTGGCAGGCAACAGACCAGTTTGCTGCCTCTTGAGACCCATGTAGCCAGGAGAGAAAAAGGAGCTGTGTCCCTGATGTATGGGTGGTCTTAAACACAATTTGCATCAAAGACCCCTAAAAAGGAGTTGAGGCAGGAGCCCAAAGATACAGAGGGAGGGGCAGGCTCAGATGACCCACCCTTAGAGAACCCTCAAGACTCTCAGCAGCAGGGAGCTGCCGCCTGAAGAGCCAGGCTGGGCTCTCCCAAGCTCCAAGAGGCAGACTGCTGCAGCTTGCTCTCATCCAGGGTTCCACTGATTAGGTGGTTCAAAAGCTCTCGGAGAGGAATAAACAAACATCTTCAGCAGGTCCTCAGTGCTTCTGACAAAGCTCTACAGAGCTGATTAGTGACTTAAACAGGAGGCTGATAAAAAAGAAAACCAAATGTCTGCACAGAGGGGAGAAAGAGTTTCATAGTTAGCAGCTGGGGCACTGGCTCCGGGACACCTGAAGTTCGGAACCCCGTTCCAAACACACAGCTTGCCAAAGGACTTAGAGAACCTGTCACGGAAGATGCCAACGCAGAGGCCATTTGTTAATTACCTTGGGCCCTCTTAGCTGTTGGGGCCCAGCTGGTCCCTGGGACAGCTTACCTGGCCTTACCGGGCTTCCCTAGTCTCCCTATTCCACGCCGATAACATAAGCACCCACATCATGGGGTGAACAGGTGATCAAATGAGTTAGCCCCTGTAGAGCGCTTAAGATAGTACCTGAGACACAAGAGGGCTTAACTCTCAATGGTGACTGTTAGTTTCACTCAACACGTTCATTGCTAGGCTCAAAATCTATCTGTTCTATGGGCAAACCAGGAGATCATGGCAGACTTGTCTGTTGGAACTGATTTTCTCTCTTACCCAGCTCCCAGCCACACTTCCACGTCGTCGTGCCTGTGATGGGGAGCTGATCACATTCTATTCTCCCTACTAGGTATCTGTGGGTATGTCTGCGGGCTCAACTACAACAGATCTCCATCCTCTTGAATTCAGGACTACACCTTATATGTCTTTGTTTTCTCCTTGAGTGGCTGGCAAAGTTCCTTCCTATAGCTCAATAAACGTTTGTTGAGTTGAATACAATGCAGACACACATAGCCTGGTGTGGTCATTTTTGTTAATTTAGGCCTGGGGGTCATCTTAGCAAACAGTGTGAGCCGAATGCTCTCTCAGCACCTTGGAATCTTTGCTGGGCCCTCAGGATGTCATAGGAAAAGCGGGAGTGTTTGCCAAGCATTTCTAAGCACTTGGTATTCACCTGCTGTCTAGTGGCAAATTAGTATTGGGCTCACCTGGAATATATGGGCACGGTTTGAACAGCTGGACCAGGTGGGCCCCTGACAGCTAGCAGGGCCCCAGGTAATTGACAAAGGGCCTGTGTTCAGGCATCTTCCGTGACAGCTTCTCTAAGTCCGTTGGCAAGCTGCTTTAATGACAGGTGCTGAGCTCTGTGTTTGGGACACTATGGCTGAGGAGGGGAACCATGGCTCTAGGTTTACTGTCTAGGGAGGACGAGAGAGGACGAGAAAGGGGAGCCGTGACTGCATGTCAGTGGATGCCTTTTGAGACTGGGGTGGGGCACCATGAAATGCCCCCCCCCCAAAGCAAGTGGTCTTTTTCCATCTCCAGGTGACTAGGCTGATGACACATCTGCTGTTGGGAAGAAAATCTATGCTGCTCCCCACCTTTTTGGAATAATCATAATGACAGTTCTCCTGAGTCCCAGTGGAACCCTGAGCCTGCAGGACCAGACTGGAGAGGGAGGGCAGCTCTGAGTCCCTGAGAGGAACAAGATCTGGTTGGTTAGAAACTGGAAGGCAGCTATGTCATCCCTGGAAACATAACCAAGAAGAGAAACGCTGGTTTCATGGAGTTGGTTTTCCCTATCAAAACTGAAACCTAAAATAACTCAACAAGTTCCCTATTGAAATTGATGAGCACCTCCTGAGCGTAAATCAGAGTGGCAGGGAACCAATACACTGCCATCATCAGTATGTATGGCCTGACCCAGGCTGCGCCTAAGACAAAGGAAGATTTCACACCAGCCTGGGCTCCAGTCTTCCAAGTGTGCCAGAGGGGGAGGGGCGGTTCTTGCTGCCTCCCCCATGGGCATTTTATCAGTGTCTGAAAAGACTCTAACCTCTGATATTGCATCCCTGGCTAGGGTTGGGAGATGCTAATTGCAAGGACATAGTCAAGCTGGCCATGTAGCCAGAATATGAATAACCCACATCCCCTCCCCACATTCTGCCCGAACGGCAAAGATCAGCATCCATGGTGACCTGAGATCTTTTACTCAAAATGTGTTTGGTGGACCAGCTGGAGCTTGCCAAAACTTCAGAACTTCAGGCCCTGCCACAGACCCTAGGGTGAGAATCTACCTTTAAATCAAGTGCCTAGGGATCTGTGCGAACAGGAAGGTTGGATAAACCGTGATGTAAGACCCATCATTATCATTACTGGCCCTGTCGCTTCGGCCCTCGGCTTCCCCGCCCCCTCTATAGAAAAGCCAACATCTTCTATCCGAGTGGGGGCTGTCAAATTGCTGAAAGCTTAGGTGTCATTGGAGGAGTTCTGCCACTCCATAGGAAGTCTGACTGGATAAAGGGACACCTCATCAGGCACACCTCCTTAAGGCTGGGTACCCTCTTTCCTCTTACATCATGGACCTCAATGAGATAATGGACGTGAAGAGCTCTGTAGGGCTTAGAAACACGTGACAGCTATGCACACAGCAAGCTCCGCTTGCTTTCTGTTCTCATCATGTGCCAAGCTCACTCTTGCCCCAGGGATTATTGCACAAGCTGTTCACTCTGCCCTGGGGCTCTTGGTCATCTTCAATGTCCTCATTATTTTTTTTCAGGGCCCAGTTGCAACAGACTTGTGTGTGGAGGTGAGAGCAATCTTCTTCATGTCCTTCAGGGCCTAGCTCATTTTATCATTCAGGTCTCAGCTCCATCATCTGCCACTTAGAAAGGCCTTTCTGCCCCTTGCAACCTAAAGCTTCCATATCTGTTACTCACCCTAGCTCCCTGTCTTCACGTCACCGTACTCACACTCTTAAATTACTTTTCGAGTGTTGGTGGCTTCTAGGAGCTCCTTGGAGTGAGGATATGGTCTGCTTGTCTTTCACCCTCTATCACCAGCCATAAGAACACTGCTAGGTACAGGAAGATATGTTCTGCTGGATGATTTCGTGAATAGTCACTGGGGTCTGGAAGTGTAGTTGGAAAGGAGCTCATGGGTGTGGGCCTTTAGTGGTGTTTCCTGCAATTGGTGTGGTCACAGAAAGCTCCCTCCTCCAACTGCACAGTGATAATATAACCAACATAACAAAAGGTGGATTCCTCCCTGGAGCATCAGTACCCAACTCTGGTCCTAAGGTATTGGAGCAGGGGAGAATGGAGTCCTGTCATTGGTTCTAACAACCTCTCTGGTTATGGTTCTGATACACTCTGTAGAACATTGTGGTCAGAGATGAAAGCATCTCTTCTTCCTCCAGCTCTAGCCTGCGAACACCTAATTGCCCCTCAAGCTTCCTTCAGTGTTCAATCAGGATTGGGGATCTAGGGAAACCAAGGATTGCTGTCACACCCTGCTGGCTGTTTCGGTTTCTCCACGCCCCCTTTCAATTGCAGGGCTGGAAGTGAGAGACAGCTGGCCTGCACGGACTGATTCTTCTTTTCCCAGTGTTTTTGTAGAGTAAGTCAGGCTGATTTAATTTTAATCAGCCGAAGTAACAGCGCTGTGGATTCTGTACCATGGCTGCACTTACAAATCACCTGGAGAACTTGAAGATACTGAAACCTGGGTCCCACTCCAGTGCGATTAAATCAGAATGTCGCAGGGTGGAGCTGGGCACCAGTTTCTTTCAAATGCTCTCCTGACAATTCTAACTTGCAGCTGGGGCTGAGAAGCAGTACCACACTAACATAGCTCTCTCCCACAAGCTTGCCTGATGTTAAGAACCACCAGGTACACTGGTAAACTGGCCAATGCCACCCCCACCCCAACCCCACCCCACCCCCGACTGCCTTGGCAGAGAGGCTCCAAGGCTTGGGGGCAGTGGCCTTAGTAAAGGCCATTCCTTCTTTTAACCAAATTTGGGACACAGTGACCCAACAGTCTGGATTCTAACTTTGCAACTTCAACTGGCGTAGCAAGTTTCCGAAGCCTATTTTGCTATCTGTGAAATGAAGGGACTAATGGGACAGATCTTGGGAGACTTTTGAGGATTATGTGAGGAAGTTGGTGTAAAGCACTTGACAAAAGGATGGGTACACAGCCCAGGGGCTCAGTGGCCACTGGTTGCCACCCTACCCTCACATAAAGTAGGTTCCCGGAGGCTGTTTCCAGTAACATACTGGTTTTTGTGTCAGTTTGGGATAGAGGGTGGTGTCTTACATCTCCTTTACATCAGAGAGTGTGTGTACCATTTACCTTCGAGCCCCTAGTGATGTATGCTACACCCTAAGAGCTTCATGCCTGTCCACTCACTGAAGAGGGAACTGAATTGTCTATTAGTGGTACTGTGAGGAAGTCTTGGGATTTCCTCCATAAAGCACTGGGATCTGGGGGACAATGGTGGGATAGAGAGAGCGAACAACTGTCCTTGAAGGAAACCAGACTAGATGTGAAGACAGCTGGGTTGCGTTACATCTTCCTCATGGCACAGATGGGAGGTAGAAGGTTTTAAATTTCCACCACAAAACAGTCACTCAGAGGGAGAGGAACTGAGGCATCTATACACCAGGACAAAGGTAAGACACAAAGAAGTGACACCCCCCCCCCGAAAAAAGGGCTCTAAGCTGTCTAGTAGTCCCTCAACATTTCAAGACCTACAGATTTAAGTACCATCTGTAGATAGCAGAGTCAGCAGCTCCTTGTTACTCTTGGACAGAGAGCTGATAAGTAAGAATGAGTGTATAGCTGAGCTCTGGAAAGAGCATTTCAGATACCCCAGTTAGGACCACTACCAAGGAACACATTTATAAATCCATCTTGTAATATCAGAAAGCAAAGAAGCCTGACTCCCGACAAGGTGCAGAAAACCACCAAGCAGCGGAGAAAACACAGTGCCCACACCCAACGGAGTTCCTGCTAAAAATCCTCCAAATTAGACAAAGAGGAAAAACATTTGTTCTTCCTGCTCCGGTCCAGAGGATCTCAAACTCTTTAGGCCTAACATTTCTGGGTGACCCTTTGGTAGCTGTGGCTGTGGTCATTGAAGGCTCTAAAGTATAGAGGGACGTACTTCAGTGATTAATTCTCATTGTCAGCTTCCAGAAGTGTCTTCAAACCTGTTTCTGGAGATGGTTCAATCAAAGGGTGCTGATGTCATCAAAGGTTTAACCTATTGTTGGTCCTAAGACTTGGAAAGACCATTGGGAAGTGTTGGGATGATGGAAAGCGGGCCTACCTGGAGGTAGCGTGTGACTGGGATATGCCTGTGATGTGAAGGGCCCTGGTCCCTCCTTGTCACTCCTCTTCATTTCCTGGATGATCTGTCACTCTTTCTGCTTCATTATTTTCCATCTCCCCTCTGCCCAAAGCAGTGGGTCCACCCACCATGGCCTGGAACCTCTGAAACTATCAGCCACAATAAATAGATCTGCCTTCCTTTTAAGTAGCTTTTCTCAGGTGTTTCTCACAAGGAAAGCCTAACTAATGAACATAACCTTGCAAATATAAAAAGAATAGGAAAAAACCCAGAAAAACATAAATAAAGATTACCTCTAAATCAAGCACCTGGAAAGCTTTGTAATATTTTGATATATTTCCTTCTTGTCCTTTCTATGTACATTTAAATGTTTTACAATGTTGGGAACCATACTAGTGAAATTTTGTGTTATACTTATTTCTTTTAGTTATGATATCATGAATTTCTCTCTCATGCCCTTAAATATTCTTTGAAGAGAATCTTAGCAATTGCATAGTATTTCATCCCACTAGTGTTCTGTAATTTACATAAACGTTTTATTAATGGATGTTAGCATTGCTCCTAGTTTTTTGCTGTTATAAAAAGGTGAAACAAATAGGCCTTCACATAAATTTCTGACCACCTATTTCTATTTTTATGAAACAATTATAGTAGAATTATAGAGTCACAAGATCTGTACACATTTCAGTCTTTCACTTCTTTTCTTTTAAAATTTTGTTTCCATATTTTTAATGTCCCTCTGGTAGATCACTGCACCTTTACCAACACTGAGTAACCAGCCTAGTCTGCCTACATTTTCAACTGTTTTATGAATGAGTGATTTTAAAGATTCTTAGTTGAAGTTGTATATTCAACTGCATATCTTAACTTGTGAATTGTTGGTTGGAATTATTTTAAGAATTCATATGTAAAAGTGAATTGCACAACCATGTTCCTGGATATGAGCCACCTTCTTCTGCATCTCACTGTGACATTAAGTCACCTGGACTCAGGCTCATAAATGGCTACTTTCACCTTTTTCCAGGAGCAAGAAAAACTCAGAAACTATACTCCTGTTTTGCCCCCCCCCCCCATCTGACTTCATGAAAGCTCTGACTCACTCAGATGCTGGTCACTGTTGGAAGATTCTCAGCAATACAAATGCCTGTCCAAGGTGTCAACAGTTCTTTTCTCTACTAGGCTTTGTGGGCAGAAATCTTTGATAATGCATACATTTTCAGACCTTTCAAGGTCAACGCAAAAGTTAAACAAGGTTGGATCTCATTTCAATATTCCTTGGCACTTCGTTTGCTGATGCTAAGTTATGTCACTAACCATCTTCCAGCAAGAAGTTAAATCAGTCGATGGACAGTAAATCTCGGCCGACGCTGGGGGAGAAGTAAAACCCACTCTGATCTAATCAAATCTAATCATCAAGCTCAAAAATGCTGCTGCGGCGGCTTTAATTTCAGTAACAGATCTTCACACAACTGTCAACATCATTACCAAAACACATCAGAAAATTGGATGGAAGTGCAACATGTAGACAATCATAATCCCCTGTCATCAATCTCCAACAGTCCCCAGTTGACAATTCAGATTAGGAGGTGAGCCTCCAGGGGACACAATTTGTGAATCAACTCCACAAAGAGTAATGTTAACCCCAGAAACACTTCCGTTTTTGTGAACTTGGTCACTGCACAATTGAGGATCAGGAATGAAAAGAAAATCGCAACAGTTGAACAAAGTTTATAGTCTAGCCTATTTGTTACAAGATGACATAGCACAGGCAGCTGTGAGTTGAAGGGTGTGGGGCATTGTTGCCCATGGAAAGCTTTTCAAATACACAGAGTAGACGAGGAAATGACAGAATTCAAAAGCATTGAGCGAGTGGGCAGGCAATGGCACTTCTGTTGGGTATACCGGGTAGGTGTTCCATTCTAGGCTCCAGAGAGGAGCCACCTATGCTTCCATAGTGAAAGAGCAAGCTTAGAAAAATAACAAAAATCCATGTGTTTGAGGCTAAGCACCAAAGAAATATAAAATGTGCCAAGGGGCAAAGGCGATACCACCATGGGAGTGAGCCCACTGCTGGGCTGTCCCTCGGTCCACAGGGAAGCCATGGGGAGCCGGAAGTGGAAGTCCATCAGAAGCTCCTCATTCATGCTTATGAAGCACCTCCTTTGGGTCAGGCACTGGCCTGACGTTCAAGAACACAAGGTTAAATAATTTGTCCAAGGTCAGGCAGATAGTTAAGATCAAGTCATCCACTGAGAAACTAGCATTTCAATTTTTTATGACAAGAGATAGAAAAAAGAATGTTTGACAGAAATGAGTTACAGAACAAATAAATAATCCAAGACTGTCTTGGAGCCTGCCTGCAGAGAGATTCTTCCTCCTCCCCTTGGGCTGTGAGCCTTTGATCACGAACAGATGGAAATCGCGAGACATCTAGAGACAGAAGTCAACTGTGAAAGTCTCACTCTTCCTTTGTTTCCTTATCAAAAGGCACATCAGGAGTGACCACCTTTCTTCTGCCCACAGCCAGAGGTAGAATTCTTCAGTTTTCAGAATGGAATGGGACTTTGCACTTGACAATGGTGTGGGAATAGAAGACAGAGGATGTATCAGTTCCTCTGTGTGGTGGTGTGTGGGAGCGTCCGGGAGACTGTCTAGATATAGGTGGGGAAGTGGTTTCCACTTGCTGGAATGTTTCTGTTTGTGTCATTCTAACATATATACACACAACACATACACACACACACACACACACACACACACACACACACACATAGCCTCTCTCTCTCTTTCTCTCATTTTTGGAAGCTTAATGTCAAGCCTTTCCCTAGTCTAAGAGACACTTAAAAGGCAAGGAAACATGCTGCCAATAACACAAGAGGCTTTAAAGCAGGGTTTGATGGTCCACGTTCTCTTAATACAGATTTGCAGCTCATCCTTGGGCAGAGGACATACTTTCTGCTTAAGAACAACAGATAATGGCTGCTTCCCATTAACCTCTATCTGCTTCCCATGTGAAGAGGAAAATCTTTATGAGGGGATAGGATGTAGAAGGGCCTCAGGATTCACGTGGGAGATTTTTCTAAAGGGTCATTAAAAAAAAACATCTAATTCTTAGGCTTTGGAACATGAGTCTACCACAGTGTGGCTTTCTGATAATGAGGCAGGCTATTCAGTAAAGATATCAGAATATGTCCATCCAAACAAATATCTCTCCTTCTAGGCTGTCATTAGAGATGCCAGATATTTATCACAAGGCTGTGACCATTGTTTCAGACACTTTGGGGGCTCCCTGGAGAATCTTCTTCAAATCGATGCCACATTATTTGGAATAAGCACAATAGTGGCAGATTTTCATCCTGTGAGGCTGGATTTTATTTTTGGAAACAGTCAAGAGGCTTTTTGGCATTTGTAGCCAAGCCCAGTGAATAACCAGCTGATTGAGCTGGTAATGTTGTTCTGGATCCAAATTGAAACATGGTTAGAAGGCGCCGTGTTCTGGTGTGGTGCAGAAACAGGCTCCCAAAGTCATTTTGGAGGAAGAGTTCCTGTACTGCTGGACCAGAGACATGGCCTTGCTGGAGCCACTGAGAAGAGGACAGCACAAATTTGGGTGGGCAATGCTTGGTGGGTTCTTTGATTGTTAAGCAACAGGAGGAGACTCCATCTGACTCGGGGGAAAAAGACCTTGCCTTGCAGGTTATGGAATGGCTTACTGCTCCAAAGTGGAAGCCAAAGGACCAGGCTCAGAACAGACAGTTGCAGAAGAAGCCGGAGTCCCATGACAAAACAGTTTGGAAGCTCCAGCTCAAATGACTACATTCCAAACTATTCTTCCATGCAAGAATTGTTCTGCCCAAAAATGAGACTCGTGGGAGCTTCTAGTCGGAGGAGCTTAGGACTGGTGCCCACCTCTTGGCTGTACCCCTCAGCATCTGATGGTACAACCTCTGGGGATCCTTTTGGCTGTACCCCTCAGCATCTGATGGTACAACCTCTAGGGATCCTCTTGGCTGCTGTTGAGTGAGGGCAATAGTCCTTGATGACCATTTATCCCAAACTGTCCACATAAAGGGGGAAGAGGGGTGAACATTTAGAAGGAGGGACTAGATATGAGGGAAAAAAGGAAAGAAAGGAAGAAAAAGAAAAAATATGAGCCAGAGATAAGCCCCTTACTCTTGTTATGTAAAGATACTACATTTTGCTCTCTTTTCAACCTTTTTCTCATGTCGTGAATTACGCTGGCCTCATTAGCCATCTCCAGTTGCATGAGCTGATGGAGTCGTTCCCCTTTATCTTACAGCTGCTAAAAATACATTGGTCCATGGTTTGCTCTTTCTCCAGAAGGGGCAAAACTCTGCTCCTTTTTCTTTGGAGCACTCGTGGAAAGCAGGAAACCAGTTCTCTTCTCCTCAACTTGCCAACAGAGAGCACAGGGCTCTTCCTGTTTCTGTGTACCTCTGCCACAGCCACATTTGGCAGCTGTACTATGTGCCTGTCATTGAGGATGAGCTAGGTGTGAGTGACAACAGCCCCTGGTCAGGCAGATGTGTTCTTGCTTCAGCCAAGTGCCAAAGTACCTATGAACACCAAATGTGCATGTGTTCCCAAGAAACCCAGCCACCAGCCTGTTCAGATGAAAGCCATTCTCTAACCCCACAGAAGGAAATGCCATGTGCATGTACCACATCATTACTGACACGGAAGGCAGTAGCTAGCCCACTTATTCCAGTCTGCCTGACACTCAAAGGAGAAATCTTTTTATTTTTATTTTTTTGTTAACGAGGAGCCTCGAGGAATTCTTTCGACCTCAGTGTCCCTGGGTAGTAAGGAACAGAAACCATAGTTCTGTCCCTAGTTTCCCAATTTTACTCTCTAGGAAGCTAGACTGCTGAGAAGGGGGCCATAGGAGCAATCCAAAGCCCACTCACATTCTGCTTACAGAGCCTATGGGAGGAGCTGTGGGTTTGGACCCTGGGAAGGAGGCGGTGGACTGGGAGCTGTGATGCTCAGTGGTGTCCTCTTAATGTAAGCAACAGAAACCGACTCTGCCTTTCAGAGTTTGACTGGCAGGCTTACAGGGGCACTCAGTTTTAAGGGGACGGTCCCAGCCACAGGCTTTTGGGATGGCTGCTTGCAGTGGACTACACAGAGGGCTTGGAGACTTTGGCTTAGCATCAGGTGACTAGCATCTTAACACTATGGCTCCTCTTCTGAATGTGTAAAGCTACAGTAAGACCTCCCATCAGTGGTGTGACCTATCCAAGGTAATACAAAGAAGCCATTCAGACTGACTGCCATGGTGGCCACTCAGTGAGTGCCAGCTTTTGAGGCATCTGTGTTATACAGAGTATTGCTTTCCAGACTTTGAGGTCTATAGCACACAAACTTCTGGGCACTCACACATGATTGCCAATTGTCCAACCCAGGATAATTTAAAAAAAGAAAGAACCCCTCACACCCTACCAACTACAATAGGACTATTAAAACACTCTTTAATAAACCTCTGAAGTGAGATGGATACAATTTTAGAACTAAGAAACAGAATTTGAGAAGAGCATTTCTGTAAGCTTTATGAAAACAATTACATTATCTTTATCTTAGGTGATTTTGCTACAAAATGGAAATAACTTTATTCTAGCTCAGCCCAGATCAGGAAAGACACGTGGGAACCAGATTCCTAAACAAGCCATGGTCCCTTCACAGCTCTGGTTTCTACCCACCACGTGACCTCCCGAATGAGACTAGCCCTTGGGTTTCATTTTCCTCCTCATGGACCAGAGGGAGCAGTATACTCTTCCTCTGTGAAAGCATGTGTGTAGGGCAAAGCATGGAGTCCGGTACATAGCAGGCACTCACTAAGTGCTAATTTCCAGGGCTTCCCAAGTTGAACAAAGACTGGGTCTCCTCTAAGTTTTGGGACTGTCATACTGATGTTTCAACTTAAAACAGGCTTTCTTTAATTCTCATGAACCTATCATAATATCACTAAAAAAAAAAAAAACCAAAAAACCAAAACCAAAAAAACAAAACAAAACAAAAAATCCAAAGGAATGTCAAGGCAGTATTGCCAAAACCATTCACATAATCTCAAAATATTTGTACTGGAAAAAAAAAACCTGAAACTTTTGCCCACAAATACAATGTTTGTATGCACATTCTCGTAACTTCTACGTTGGTGAGGACAGGGCCTGGTAGCAACTTGTCCCCAGTGGTAGGCCCTGGTTGACTCTGTTCTAAGCCAGGGACCTCATGGATGATGTACTCAGAGATTCCAATTTTGCTTGTTTTTCTTCTCCATTGTTTTCCCCAGTCTGGGTTCACAGGGAGCCTGGCTCCCCACCCTTAGTGCATAATTCTGAGCATGCGGACTGTGGAGAGCTAGCTGGCGTCTTCTTTGCATCACTGGCTCTCAATAGGTTTCTAAAGGACTGAAATGGAGGGTTAAAAGGGAAGATAAAAGGCTGTTGAAGTGGATGATTTAACTAGAGGATTCCAAGGCAACCGAGGAAGAGCAGGGGACTGTACTGGAGGCCCCTGCAGGTGGTGATGTAGGCATGCCAGCTCAAGGATCTTGGATGGTTTCCTGTAAGGTGTGCATATGTATGTGGTACCTGTGCATGCTACATTGTGCAGCCTGCTTCTCTACAGAAACTCAAATCTCCCACCCACCTATCTCCAGTGCTGAATACAGGACTAGGCAGGCAGTAAGTGTTCAGGGAATGGATAAGTGAGTGTACCAACCATGACCGGGTGTCTGCTCATCACTCCCTTTTAGACCTAGGAATAGAATCCCTCACATTTGGGGACCCACCCTTCCTTTTTCATAGTCCTACAGTTCCTTTAATCAACTCTCCCCCCCTCCCCAGGCTAGGCACATGGCCTGTCAGAGTCTTTTTCTTGTAATTGGAGCTTTCTCACTGGTTTTCAGCTTGGGAGATTTATGCCCAGAATTACTGGCAGTTTTGGTGCCAGACACACGAGAAAGATACTCTGAAATAATTAAGCTGACAGGCAAGGCATGGATACAGGGACAAGAGGGAGAAACACCAAGAGCCATCCTGGCTGTGGTTAGTATCTGACTCCTGTCAGTCCCAATGTCCCCCCTCATGCCCCATGATTGCTTTCTTGGGCTTAGCTGATAAGTCTGTGTTACATAAGTTGGCTCTGTGCGTCTCCATAAGGTATGCACTTGCCTTTCTGAAAGGACAGACAAGATAGCGGAAGGTTAGTTTCTACCACAACTAAAAGCTCCAACCAATTCCATTTATTAAACATGAGAAATGACCAGAGAGCAGCAATCAGATGTTGGCTGACAGGCAAGACTGACAGAGTTCATGAGTAGGTGCATGGTGGGGCAGTGGACAACGGTGATGATGCTGCTAGCATCTGAAAGACTTTCCACATGTTTGGCACAGAATCCAGTTCTCTCTCTCTCTCTCTCTCTCTCTCTCTCTCTCTCTCTCTGTACACTTACATATGAAGGTAAAACCCAGGGGACAATTCTGAGTGTAATTCCTTAGGAGCTGCCCACTTTGACTTTGAGGTAGCATCTCTCACTGGCCTGGAACTTGCCAAACAGGTTAGGCTAGCTGGCCAGCAAGCCCCAGGGATCCGTTGTCTCTGCCTGCTCAGTGCTGGGATTACAAGTGAGTGCCCCCATACCTGGCTTTGTAAAGAAGGATCTAGGGATCAAATTCATGCTTGGATGGCAAGCACTCTTTTAGCAACTGAGCTGTCCCCAGTCCTTGCATGCATTTTTGCTTGACTGCTATGATGGTTAATTTTATATGTCGCCCTCAGTAGGCCATGGGGTATACAGATTAAATGGTGCCTCTGGTTGTGTCTGTGAAGTGCTTTCAAATAAAATTAGCATTTGAAATGTGTTCTTTTTGCTGTCTTAAGAATTGAACCCACGGCCTTGTGCATGCTAGGCAAAGGCTTTATCACCAAGCTATTTCTGCAGCCTTCATTTTATTTTACATTTAGACAGGGTTCTTATACTGGCCAGGCTGGCCTTTAACTTGTGATACCCACTTGGCCTCCCAAGTAGCTGGGATTACAGGTATTAGCCACCAGGATGATTGGCTCAAATTAGCACTCGATTTAGAGCAGAGAGCCTGCCCCAAAGCCCAAACCACCCAATCCACTGAGGGCCTGGACAGAATCAAACAGAGAAGGAGAAGTTTTCTCCTTTCCTGCATCATTACTAAGCTGGGATATGTTTTCACAGCTCCTTCCTCCTTGGACTGGGACTCCCATCACTGTTTCTCCAGGTTCTCAGGCCCAGGACCCCACGAGCTTTCTTGGGTCTCCATCCCAGATGGTAGGATTAAATTTCATAATCCCTACTTCCTGTCCCCTCCCTGCCTCTCACTTCCTTTTCCCCTTTTGGTGACCTCAGTGCTGCTGCTACCAAGTGCTATGACGCAGGTTACAAGTTATTCTTGTTTCTATGGACGAAGAAACAAAAACTGAGAGGAGTTAGAGACCATGTTCTAAGGTCTCCCAGCTTGGGGAAGAACCAGCTCGTTTAAGGGGTTCTGTGAGCCCCTAATCTCCTTACTGCATCTTTGTCCATTTCTCCTTTTCTCCCTCTCCCACTCCTAAATTCTCTCATTCATGTTCATGTCTCAAGTTTCCAACCGCCTCTTCCATCAGTGACCTTTCCCTGGCTGCTCTTGATCCCATTTTCATGACAGCCCATAAGTATGTATCTTGAGACTTGGTTTTCAACTCTTTTCAAGTATGAAGATACCTTTTAATATAAAAAAAGCCCCTCCATATAATGGTAGCTGTATGCATAGGTATTGATAAAGTGCCCACACAGAGACGGATCCTCAGACGCCTTATAATAACTCTGTGACCTCTAGGTTGGCGCTCACTACTTTAAAATATATGGGAGAATCCATACAGCCATCACTCTTCCTGCTATATCTGCTTGGCTTGTTACAATATAGAGAAGGCTTATATATGCTATTTCCATTTCCAAGCTCCTTTTTTGCTCATTGTCTGCCTTAAGGCTACTAATTTCTTCTGAAATGTGGTCTTTTTGTCCCTTCTTTAATATGCTTAATTATTTAAGAAGCCATGAACTATGATACTTACATTTTATATATCACCTCTTGATTATTCAGGGGCTGATTAATTCATGGGTTGTCCAAGCCACGTCCTTCTCCTTCATAGCCCCCATTTTGTTTTATCATTCCATTTCTTATTAGCATTTTTAAATCAGAATGGACAGTGGGAGTGAGAAATGATCCTGGATACAAATTATGAATTCTGATGAAGGATTTGGTTGGAGGAAGGTGAAATTATTTTCCAAAGTAAGAATTTCTTTAATTCATCAGGCATATTGATTCTCTCTGAGTTCTGTGAAGGCAGGGGTTGCTCTTGCTCACTTCCAGCCCCCAGGGCTCAGCAAGGTGCCTGGCACATGGTAGCTTAATAAAAAAAATTGTAAAATGAATGAATAGGAGCTGACTAATATGGGGCCAAATAAACCTTCTCCCCTGTGAGACATTGATTTATAGGATACCAAGTAAAATGCAAGATATCTCATTTTAGGGTTGTATGTCTGCAGACAACACAGAATAACAATGTTTAAATGTTTAAATTGTTTTTAAAATTAAACAATGTTTAAATTAACAACAGGTGTATACAGTTCTAATTAAAAGACAAAATACACTGCCATAACATCCTTCTGCTAATAGAAGAAGGGATAGAGGGGTGCTCAAGCTGCTGAGGTGAGGGTCAGTCCATCCAAACTCCCCCGTCATATTAGGCATTAAATAAATATATTCACCCCAAACACACTAAGCACAGGCACTTTGTATGTTTCTGATGCTGTGCTAGGCACTCTGCGTGCCTTATCTCATTTGTCTCTACCACAACGTAGGAAGCAGCATTATCTGATAGCCATCAGAGAGTTCCCAGTATGCCTAGAAATTTTCTTGAGCTCTCCAGTTTCTTGAAACAGGAATGAACTTGTCTTCTTTTTCTTTTTTCTTCTTCCAGGTTTTAAAATTAAATATTTATTTTCTCATGAAATGTTAGATGTGTTTGAAAGATTAATTCAGATTTTAGATATGACTTTGGAAGATTGGACGTACTTGTTCTCTCACCAGCTCTTGTCTTTTCGTGTTAGTAAATATTCTCAAAGGGAGACTTTTATAATGAGATTTCCCAAACTTTCCAATCTCCTTAACTTGTGGGAGCAAAGGGATGCCGGGTCCACATCCTTTTCTCTGGTGCTGTCCAGGACTCTGGTGCTGAAAGAATTTAACCAAAGCCTTCCCAGTCCAGCCACAAGGACCAATGGCTGATGAGAGTTAGAAGCATGCCACTTAGGTGTGGCAACACCTTCCCAAAATAGGGGAAATAACTTCGAAGGCTCCCGGAGGGACTTGAAACAGCCCATTTTACTTGGAGGAGTGGAAGAAAATGCTAGCGATCCCCCTGCTTCTCACATACCTTGCATTAGCTTGGGGAGAAAGGTAACAATAATAGGTTATTGATGGGGAAATATCTATTTTCCTAAAAGGAAAAAAATACCAAGACCAATGGTGGAAAATGGTATAGAATTTTCTCAGAAAGTTAAAAATAGGAACCAATAATCCCATAGCTAGGTTTGTATCCAAAGGAAGGACAGGTGTATGTCAAAGACATTTTCCCACTCCCATATTCACTGGAGCACTTTTCACAACAGCCAAGGTCTGGAAGACACCATATCTAAGTGTCCATCAATGGATAAATATCCATAGAAAAAAAACTTAAATATAGAACCAATGAAATACTATTGGGCTTTAAGAGAAGGAGACAATTCTATATTTTGTGACAACATGGGTAAGCCTGGAAGACATTATACTAAGTGAAGTACGACAGGGACAAAGGCAAATGCCAAATGACTCCACTCACATGTTGAATGGAAGGCTACTAGTTTCCTAGCTCACAGAAGCAGAAAGAAGAATGGTGGTCACCAAGACCCAGGGCACAGGCAGGGGAACTGGGGACACAATAGCAAAAAGACACACTATTTTAGTTATGAGGGGTTAGTTTAAGGGATCTATTATGTGGCATGGGGCTCACATCTAAAAACAACATATGGTGTTCTTGGAAAAATTGCCAGGGGAGCACTGACTTTAACTGACCTCACCACAAAAAGTCAGTGTGTTAGGCAATGCATGTGTTAATGAGCTCAACCAAGGGAACCCACAATGAGGCAGGAGCTGCTCTCGTTCACTAACCTCCAGGGCTCAGCAAGCATGGCAAAGCTCACCTGCCATGTACCATTTTAAGCTTTCAGTTCTGCACATGCACAACAAGGAAGTGGTTCATTCTGGAGAATTTTACTGCAAAGAAAGGAACTAGAAACAACCAGGACTAAAGGGCTCTGTGACGCTGTCAGTCCCTTGGGACTCCTCAGTCAACAAGTAATTATTGTTGTTTAATGCAAAGGAAATGAATACAGAGACCCTGGCTGCAATTGTAAAGGACCAAACCCAAAACATCACAGAGAAATTCCATAGAAAGGGCAAAAAACCCCAAAAAGCCATATTACAACTTCAAGTGAAATTCTGTATTTCCAAGAAACTGGAATAACCACTGGGGACACGAACCCCCTAAGTGTATTGAACATGGACGAGTAATTCCTCTCAAGCACACAACTTCCACTGTTATTTTCAGACACAACTTATTTCTCCAATGACCATGACGATTTATGGGACAGGATCATATTCTTGTATTTGCAAAAGAACTGGGCACACAGTCATGTACACGATAGGTAGGCAGAGAATTTGTTTGCTGAATTGATTGATGTTGCTCTCAAGGCGAAGGCCCTTAAATCAATCACTTCTGAGTGTAGCTAATGTTTATTATTTTCATTAGTTCCCTTACTCAAGAGCCTCCATCCATCCTCAAGACCCCTGCCTATTTCATTTCATTGAACACTGACTATGCACTAGGTGCACAGATGAAAAACACAATGGCCCTACCTTTAGGAGCCTGCAATTTTAGAGAGAATTATTGATCCTATATATCATAACATATGCAGAATGTTCACTGCTTAATTAAATAACATTATGTTTTGTTTTAGTGTCGTTTAAGATCTGAGTCTACTAGCGAAAACCCATGTTTCAGCAATGTAAGTTAAGATTAATCTATTGTCTAGCATGGTACTTATAGTTAAAAACAACATACTGTGTTCCTGAAATACATATACACATGTACATATACATACATGCATATGAAGACAGACAGATTCCTTAGACTCTGACTAAACTTTTCCTTTGGGGCTAGGGAAGGTTATCCTCCGGTCTGCAACAGCACCTGATAATGGGCTTAGAGGAGGCTGGCCCTTTTCTGACTTGTATCATGGGTTTGGTATCAGATGATAAAAAGTAGCACTAGAATAAAAGGAGAGCAAGGAGGATTTGCTGGGGTTTGCAAAGGTTTTTCAAATTCGATGAAAAGTGGGAGATGCATAGGCCTGGACACCTCAGGGTCAGGATCCATGGCATTGATGGCTACCAGATTCTCTCTGATTTTTTTTTTCTCATGTTTTCAGGTTCTTCCACGAGTCAAGGAGCAGGGTGGGAGGTAGATATGACATGCACCTATAACTCATGACCTGTAAGCAAAAGGAGAGCTTTTGTTTTCTTAGAGTCAAGAAGGGGAAATCAGGTGGAGACATTGATTGGGCAACCTTAGGTCACAGGGAGCCCTAGACTACTCCTGGTGAACAACCGGTTGCTTTAACTGTTAGCCTCACGGGATTCTGGGATTGGAACCTTTTTCTAAAGGATGAGGACTTTTCCTCACAGAAACTATAAAGGTGCTGTAGAGGACATGTATCAGATCCTGCCATCTTGTTCTGAACAAGGAGCACCCCCCTTGACTGACCAAAGCATTGCTGCTCTCCAATGGCGCTTCCCACAAGTGAGATCTTCATTAGCCGGCTCTTCTTTCCACTCGTGGACAGCATACAGAATGACTACAACTACAATGTCACAACAGGCCAGAGAGCTGAGTCTGCGACTTTATAGGCTGTACACAGTCTGTGGGCAACATGGGAAGATGGCTGCAGGGGGCGGTCCTTGATGTGCCCAGTGCTTGCAAAGTCAACAGTAATGACACAGGCTGGCATTATCTGTCCTACTATCTTCTGTGTGAGGAATGAGTTCAAGTATCACTGAAGAGCTAAAAGAGAAGATGTCTTAAATATGACTTGCTTAGCTGCACACGCCCCTCCCATACCTTTTAGATGTCGTGAGGAGCTTTGAGGACCCCAAATCTGTAGGGAGCCCCAGACTCCTGTTTACATTTGTATTTAGACTATTAAAGAATCATCTTACAACAGAAAAAGAAATTCCAGATAAAAACATATTTTAATAGACTCAAAAATGTAAGGGGAGTCTCTAAAAGCAACCCCACTCACAGAAAGGCGACTGGTGAACAGTTGGGAAGAGGACACAAAAGCACCATGAAACATACCACTAATCCTTGATCTGGCAGCAAGGTTTCCAGGAAAGTAGAACTTCAGAATTAAGCCAGGGCCTTTGGAAAGAACCAGTATCCTTACGTCAGCAGAACCTGTTGTCCTTAGTAGAGGTGGACAGAAAGTCTCTCGGGTAAAAGGTGTGTTTAGTTTAGGACTATCTAACTCCCATAATCTAAGATCAAGAAAATATAATTTGAAGGCAAGATGCCATTAGTAGGAAGAAATAAAACCAACCCCCCCCCCACACACTTAATCCCTAAGCACTGTCAAGTATAGAATATAACCATGTGAGAAATAGTCCAAGGGAAAAGAGCAAAAATTCACAAAATCAGGTGGGCAGTGAAATGACATTAGGAATTATTAGGGAGATTTGAAAAGGATAACATGAAACTCTTAGAAACAAACAAACAAAAAAACAAGGTGTGTTTGAAATTAAATCTCAGTGGTAGTTCAGATGCAACTGAAGGAAGAATCAGTGAATTGGAATATATTCTTGGGAAATCATCCAAACATAGCAGCACAGAGAGGTAGCAGAGGATGCACGGTGAGAAAGGTTAAGGATTTGGAAGGCAGATGGGAAGACTAACTGGAGTTCCAGAAAGAGAGGGGAGACAAGAGCATGGGAACTTTTTCTAAGATGAAGACCGAGAGCTACTTGGAACTGACTTGAATCTTCAGATTCAAGTAGCACAAACTGTTTGATTTTTTTTCCTCCTTACACTTTTCAAAAGAGGCTTGTCTGTGGGCAATAGCTCTGCAAAAACGTGAGAACCTGAGTTTGGATCTTTAGCACCTAGGTAAAAGTTGAGCAAGGCAGCGTATGTCTGTAATCCCAACAAGGGCCTTGTGGCATGCAGATCCCAAGCTTAGTGGCTAGCTAAGGTTCAATGAGAGATGCTGTCTCAAAACAACGACGATGACGATGATGGACATTGATGGGGCGGAGAGTGACAAAGGCAGGAATTTTATGTTAGCTTCTATCCTCCATATACACGTATGAGTACACACACAGGAACATGTACACACCACACATTCACAAAAAGAGATTCCTATTTCTACATGTGGTTGTGAAACTATAAAATGTAGACAGAGAAAGAGAGAGAGAGAGAGAGAGAGAGAGAGAGGGAGGAAAAGAAAAGGACAAGAGACAGACCACCTACAAAGAAATGTTATTACCAGAAATAGGCATGTAAAGCAAAAACAAAAAACAAAAACACAACCCCCCACCCCCACCCCCAAACCAGCAGCTAGAAGACATTCAGCCTGAAAAACATCTTTCCAGAATGGAGACACAATAAAGATATTTTTAGAGTAAACAAAACCTGGGAGTTTACCAGCATCTGGCATTCAGTAAAGAACATCCAAAAGGGGTAATACCAGGAAAAAGGGAAAAATAAATCCAGAAGGCCTTTCTGAGATGCAAGGGGGAGGATGAACAAATGCAATGTAAAATCTGCTCTAACTATAAAACACAGCTTTTATATACTAATAACAGCACTAATGTAACGGGCGGGGTAATCAGGAGCAGGACTACAACCCTCTCCCATGCTAAGAGGGCGCAGTTAGAGTGCACTGAGGGCTCTGCATTGTTGCAGAAAGAGGTTAGAACAATTTTAGGGTTTGCACAGTTAAAATGTATCATAAAAATTCAGACAAAACCACAAATAAAACAGAAGTAGATGGTATTAACCCCAAATCAATAGACAAAAAAAGATAAAAAAGAACCTCTCTCATCTGCAATTTTTTTTCTTTTTAAATTTTTTAAATAATTTATTTTTTATTCCTTCAAGTTACATCTCAATCACAATCCCCTCCCTACTCCCCCCTTCCGTCCCTCCCACCCTCTTCTCCCTCAACCTCCCATCCTCTTCCCTTTTTTTTTTTTAAGTTTAAGGTATATCTTTTTCCCCTCAACAGCTCCCCCTTTCAGTCCAACAAATGGTTCTTTCTCTTATAACAATAAAAGCCCTTTAATAAATAAAACATTTTTTTTTACAAAGTCCTACTGTACAGCCTCAAACTCAGGCCAATCCTCCTGCCTCAGTTTCCTGAGTGCTGAGTGTACAGGCTTGCAAGCACCATCTCACCTAGCTATAGTGGTTAAAAAAAAAACAGCTTTAAAAAACATAGAAATGAACAAATAATAGAAATGAACCTAAAAACCCAAAGTGCTTCATGTTCCCATTATATAGACACAGACTAAATTCATTAGAGACAATCAGGTGTGACCAAACAGTTTAAAACCCAAGTCAGAAGCACCAGCCACAGATAAGGACACAGAACCCCCACATAAAGACTATAAAAAGTGCGAAGTGAGAGTGTAGAAAAAAAAAAGTGTACGTAGTGTGATAGTTTTCTCTCACTATAAAAACAGGGCTAAAAGACTGCTAACAGGGTTCTCTGGGCTCACTGTTTCATTGGTTGGCCTGTTGTGCTTGGGCCTGCAGGAAGGTTGCACATCACAGGGGAAGCACAAAATAAACCAAAACAACTCACTTATGGCTAAGACATGAAGAAGAAAGAGGAAGGGGAGGTAGCGGGGGCCCTACCATCCCGTTTGGGGACAAGTCCCCAGTGACTAGCTGACCTTGCATACACTAACAAAAAGAAAATTCACCAGCTGTACGATTAGGCCAAATGTGCAATTAGGGCTGGATGAAATCACTTCATAACGATGATGGATCCACTCACCAAGAAAACACAAGAACTGTAAAGTTAGACCTAATAAATTCACCCCTGCATATATAATACAAAAATTGTCAGACCACCTCAGTAGAACATCAGAGAATAAACTTCTTGGTTGTTAATAAGAAAAGCAGGAAAAGGTTTAATAAATATTACGATTTGAACAACACACTAACAGGTTTGATTTGACGGGCTTATAGAGAATAATACTTGCATTGTCTTTTACCACCCCTATGACGCTGAGCAGATCTCTGGACCTCAGTCTCCCTGTCTGTGAAGTGAGGACAGCACCGAGTAGTGTTTTCATCCAGTCTGAAGTCTCACTGGCAACAGGCTCCCTGTTATTTCATGTATCTTAAAAAAGAAAAAGAAGAGCTGCCAATTCAATGCACGCTGCCAATTGGAAATCACCTATCAGTTTTGGAGATATTAAAATGTAATAAAAATTGTGACTTGGAGTCAATGACATGCTGTTCCCTGTGTGGGCCGCAGTGGTGGTTAAAATGAGAAGAAATTCCCTGTTGTTTCTGCCTTTGCCTTCAAAACTGGTTTACAAGCAGGTGAGGGCAAGCCAGGGAGATCATGCTGAAATGCAGAAAGGGGCATGCTTGCTTTTGGCGGCTTCAAATCCTCGTGTCTTTAGAACGCAGTAAAACAACCTGCTTCCCATGTCAGAAGGTCTTCAGAGGAGAAAGGATTTGCACAGAAAATGCAAGAGAGGAAGGCTAAGTCCTCCAGGGCCCATGTGGTAGGGTTGTCAATGACCAAGGCTTTCCTTTGCCTTGCAGTGGAGCTGGGGGGCTAAGAAAGTCCTCTGCCTGCCCAGCACTTACAAAATGGGGAGGAGAGAGGCTTGAAGTCAAGTGATGGGAGACAAGAGCATACGCTGACTTTCTGAATGGATTTAAAATTCAGGTTACTAAAAGTAGCCTTGCCGTTTGCAGCAGAGGCAATTTTAGTGTCTTAATTATATTACTATTTTTGAATGGCTTTTTATAAAAAACTCTTTCATTTCTTTGCAAAATTGAGGGTTGTTTTATTTTTTTGTTGTTGTTAACATGCCTTTAAAAAATAAATTTAAAAACAGATAAATGACAAGTAAGTGTGACTAGTCTTGACCTGAGAGGCCTATGATGTCCTCTCACTAAACAGGTGGTTAATATGCTTGTCCTATGCCCTATCAGTACCTCTGTGAGTCTCTGGATGACCTCTGACCTCTAGGGGTGACTGTAGCTCTTGGATGGTGACCTCCAGGGGTGCCTTGTCTCATGAATGGCACTGGCTACTTGGGACCTTCCCAGTTAGGGTGTGTTTGTCCCATTAAAGACAGTGAGTTGTTACAACCTCCCCCCCCCCCAGACCCTTCGGCCTCCAGCCAATTGTAGCACCAGGACCCCGACAGCGAGTTTCAGGGTGAGGTCATCTGAAGTCATCAAGGAACAAAGTGGTGTTTGAGAAGATGACTCCATAGTAGGCTCAGCAACCCCCAGAATCCACGTAAAGGTGGAAGGAGAGAAACAACTCCTGAAATTGTCCTCTGACCTCCACGGTGGTGTGTGGTGGTGTGCCTGCCCATACATACAATAATAAATTGTTTTTTTAATTAAAAAACTGTTTTTAAAACTATACATGTTCCCATGACAGGAAACTGACACTGATGTTGAGAGATGCATTTGTTGGAGAAATACATTTTATTTTTGTGAAATTATATAAATAACACTGTTAGTATCCTCCAAGGTAATGACTGTCACCTCTCTGAAAAAATGATACCAAATATTTGGCCTTTTACCCACTGTATTTGGCTCCCGAGTCTGCTGAGACAAATCATCCTGAACCTAATGGCTTAAAGAAGAGCAAATTGATTATCTTACCATCATGTGTATTAGACAGCTGACGTTGGTCTCATTGGGCCAAAATGAAGCGTTGGCAAAGTTGTTGCTGTCCAGGGATGCTAGACAATGCTCCTTCACTTCCTGTTTTTCAGCAGCACCTACATTGTCACCCCTGGCTCTTGGCCCTTCCCTTCACCTCCAGTGCCAAGAAGGGAGGGCAAGCTTTTCCTACATGGGGTTACTCTCACCTCCACTCCCATTTTCCAGTTTTAAAAGCACTGTAATTGTGTGGGAGTAACCTCCCTATCAAAAGGCTATTAACAGGATCACATCTGCAAAGTGGCTTCTGCCGAGTAAGAAAACATTCACGGGTTTCTGGGGACCAGGACACAGGCTTCTTTGGGTGGCTGTTGTTCTGCCTTCTGTAATCCTGCCCCCTTTCCGTGTGTGCCTGGGGATAAGGAGGACATAGAGGCCTGGGTCTTTGGAGCTGGTTAGAAGGGTCTGTGACCTGACCTTGTTTGTGGCTGCCCAGGGCTGCAGAGCAGGAGGCGTAGGGCAGCAATGAGATATTTCTGGACTGCCTGCTACACACTGCTGAGAGCCCCTTCTTAGGGAAGTTTTAAGAATGGGGTAGAAAGGCCCAGCTCTAGCTCCAACAGGATCTTATAGTATTCAACGCCAGGGGCCGACCAAGCTGTACCACAGCTGAAGACTTGGCACCGGGGATCATTCTTCTGTGATACTGATGACAATGAGTTTCAGGGTTAAAGGTGACCCATTTAAGAAATAAATACTTTTTTTTTTTTTTTTTGGTGGAGAAGGCTTTAGAGGAAACCCTTTTTAGTGTTTGAATTAGAAAGTATTGAAGTTCCTCTACCCGGGTTTTAACAGAAGCAGCAGGTTCTGCAGAGGGAGAATAGCCCCTTTCTTTCTTGGAACTGTTAAATCTAAATTGATAAAGTTCAGATCCTGGGACATGGGTGGCTGTACATGTAATAGGGGCTCAGATAGCTGTTGAACTAAATAATCCCCAAGCTTACTTTTTGCTTACAGCCTATGAATAAATAGAAAAAGATCGAAACTAGAAGCAATTTAGTGATATCCATTAAAACGTAAGACATACATTTCCTTAATCCAGCATTTCCGCTTCTTCTGGGTATCCACTCTAGAGAAAAGTTTGTGTGTGTTTGTGAGGACAGCATACAGGGTGTCAGTGCCTCCAACGGTTGGAGATGAGGATCAAAGTCCACCCAAAAAATGAAGAAATGTGTATGATCCGTCTCCACTAAACAACTTATTTAAAAAAGATACATGCACATTTTTGAACAGCCTGCACTGCAAAAAAAACAAGTGTGACAATATTATCACAGTGACTCCTCCCAAAATTATGTCTTTTGATATATATGGAATTTATATAATAAAGAATATCTATCTATCTATCTATCTATCTATCTATAACACTTGATTGCTATCTGGAAACAAACACCAAACTGGAAACAATTGTTATTCTGAGAGTGACTAAGGTAGGGGGCAGAGGGTGGGAAAGAGGGTGGATTTTTTTACCTTAGTCTATACTGTCTGGTTTTTGTTTTGTTTTGTTTTTGCAATGAAACATATTTAAATGTGATTAAAAGAGAAACATACTTTGTAGTAGAGAGAGAAACTGGGGACTGGGGCGGTTACTCAGCTGATAAAGTGCTTGCCACAAAGCATGAGGGTCTGGGTTTGGATTCTCAGAACCCACAGAATGAGCTATGCAGCTGCAGTTCCTGGGGAGGGGGCGGCGAGCATGTAGATCTCTGGAGTTTGTTGTCCAGACAGCCTCGCCAAACCAGTGAGTTCCAGGTTCAGTGAGAGACCATGTCTCAAAGCAAAATTAATAAGGTAGAGAAGAATCAAAGATGACACCTCCTATGGACCCTCTGACATTTGCATGCTCAGACAGACATGTGCAAGCACACCTGAACACAAATGTATACATACAAACTTGTATCTCCCTCTGTCTGTCTGTCTGTCTGTCTGTCTCTCTCTCTCTCTCTCTCTCTCTCTCTCACTCTCTCAAACACACACAGAGTGAGAGAGAGAGAGACAGACAGAGAGAGAGAGAGAGAGAGAGAGAGAAAGCAAGTGAGATACAATCTCCAGCATTGCTCCACCAGGCACCTTGTTCTTGAGACTGAGTGTCTCAATGGCTTGGAACTCAGAAAGTAGGCTAGGTTGGTCAGTCAGTGAGCCCCAAGGAACTGCCTGCCTCTGCCTTCCAGGTCTGGACCTACAAGCATTTCCACCACGTCAGCACGTTTTGCCTCAGTTATGGGGATCAGATTCAGAGCCTCATGCTTTACCAACTGGGCGTTCTCCCCAGCCCTAAAATATTTTTTTTAAACCAACAGGACTGAAAGTGCAAACATATTTATTCCTGTTTTGTTAAAAGCATGTGTTTATCTGTGTGTTCCTCTGTATACGTTTAGTCATGCGTTTTAACATAGCACATAAATCTAAGTGTATTTATATGTACACGGATCCTCTTATTTATGACACCTGCCCACTCATAGCATGCACGTACAGTAGCACAACAACTGCACATATCTGCCTACAGTTATAACAACATGGTATGTGCTTAAGATTTAGTTAACTCATTGATAGATATCCTGTTCTTTTTTATTTCTCTTATTATTTTCAATAGTATCTCCTATATGACCATGATTAATCAGGTAATTGAATACAGTTTGCTTTTTAAATAATTCAATTAGCTTTAGTAAATTAAAAAAGTTTCCTTACATAGTTGCAAAATTGAGAGAAAAAAACAAAACACTGCTTTACAATCTGGAACATCCTTTAAATGAAGCCCTTCCAAGTGTGAAGAGCATGCTAAGGTTTTACCAAATGAATGCTCTTTGTGTAGAAAAACTGATCTAAATCGTAGTTTAAACTTTACAACCACTACAGTCTCTCCAATGGAGACAACTCCTGCAGGAAACAGAGGGGGCAGAGGGGTTATCTCAGACCTACAGGGGATTGCCTTTAGACCGCTGCTGCTGTAAAGGATTGCACCAGATTGACACTAACAGGAATCCCTTTCCAGACTCTAAGAGACTGGAGATTGGGTGTTTAGTTCCACTGAGAAAAGGGGAAACCACTGGGCTTTCCATTTGCCCAGGGAACAGTTCTGAAGACCCTCAATGGTCTGTGCGTGCACAGCCTTCTGTGGGGGAGATCAAGTCCTCCCCTCACCCCGCGGGGAGACGGCTATCCGCAGACCTCAATCACGCACCTGCCGGTTAGCAGATAAGCCCTCCATATGCGCAGGCACTCGCCCAGCTGTGGCGAAGGAGCGGTGAGCCGCCCCTTCCCTCCCCCATCCACGCAGAACAAAGGGCGGTCATTTTCCGCTCCTCCCAGAGTCAGAAGCACGCACACGCCTTCCATCACAATTAACTCAAGAATCCGAAACACAACACAAACCCCACCCGCAACATGTGCAAAATCAATGCCAGTCAATAGTCAGAACGAGGATACTGAAAAAGCAAAGCAAAACAAACCTATTCAAAGAGTAAATACTCAAAGTAACCGGGGCGCTGGTCAGACCCACTACAAGGTCAACAAATCAAAGGCAACCTCAAGTACTAGATGCCTTATAAACCAAAGAGCTGGCCGTTATCTCAGGGGTTACAAAGGTAAATGCATCCAGGGATGGGCTAATACTGAGATCTGTAAGGTAATGGGCGGGCCTGCCCCTACCAGATGCGGGTGCTCCATGTAAAAGCATTCCAGTTCAATTTTTAAAAATATCAACTCCTGCGACATGCCTCTTAGAGAGCCTACAATCAGACATCGAAGGCAGCAGAATTTAATATGAGCGCAGGGCAGATGAAAGAGCAAGAGTCTAAATCAGAGATGTGGCTAAGGAATCAGTAGGATGACAGGCAGGACAGGGATCCTGGCTGACTTTATGTGAATCAACGGTGGCTTTATATCTTCACCAGCAGCAAGAAAACAAAAGGTAAAGGAAACCACCTATTAAGCTCCCATCTGAGGGGTTCAGATTAGTCAAATCGGTTTTGACCCGAGTAACTGAGCTGGACTGCAGAATGGTCACCCCGCATTCCCTTGGATGGCGCTCAGTACAAACCACATCCACACCCTACAGGACTGGCCTTGTGGGCAGGCAAGGGGTGGACCAAATGACCTCTCAAGGTCCTTATTTAAATACATCTGTAGAGTCAACTCTTGGTTATCCAGCCCAAAGGAGAAGACAGTGATAAATCATCCTAAGTTGAAGATAATAAAAGTTGTATTTGCCTTTGGAATGTATTTTGGTACTTAAATTAGAACATGTCTTTCTGATGCTCCGAGAATCCACAATGCTTTGCAACAGCCGCAAAGAAACCCTGACCTGGAGCTGGGATGCTGCCTGATTTCTCTGTTTTCCCTTACCCCATCCCTCCTGTAACTCTTTTTCCTTTAGGGGAGCAACACATACATCAGAAGGACATTCAGAAGGACACACAGTAGCTCAAGCTACTTCAGTAGCTGCCTGGGAGAGAAACAGGGGTCAAGATCTAGGCCTTGTTTCTGAAGGATAATTCCGTTACCCTCTAGGACCCAGGCCTGTGGCAAGGTGGACACTATGTAGTATTTACTCTACAACAACTGTGAATGACATATAGTTTCTCAACCTTAGAGGACACAAAAGCGGAGTTCTTGAGCTCATTGGAAGAAACAAGGTCTTGTCGGGTGTAAAGTGCGCAGCCATTGCTCAGGAAGGACGAGGCTGAATGTTTTAGAAATGCAGGGGCAGCTCCTTGGGCACCAAAGGATGTGTGGGATGGAGATATGTAGAGGCATGTTTCAGCTGGGGCTTGGGTAACTGACCTCAACAATGGGGCTGCTGGGCCTAAGAACTACCTTTGACCTGATAAAGACAAAGAGACACTGAAAACTCTGACACCAAACTTTTTTTTTTCCCCAAACAGACTAAATCAGGATGTGCCCAAGAAGAGAGTTTCTCTGTGACCTGCTGTTTTTGCAGCTGGAAGATGAATCATATGAAGAGGGTGGTACAGCCTGGGGCTACTGTGTCAGCATACCTTGGAGAAAGGGGCCATTAAAGAGGCGGAAGGAAAGGGAGCCAGGAGAGGCCCTTGTATCTTCCTCCCTAGGAGCATTTTTTTGCTCTTCAAGGATTTTTTTTTTGCCCCCTGTGGGGACCACGGGAAAAGAGTTAGTAACCACAGGAGGGCAACAAAGGTCTCCTGAAGTGGCCAGGCAGAGGGAGTGCAGGGCAGGGTTGAGGAAACACCAGGCATGTATGGGCAGCATATGATACTGAGGCCAGAGACAACCTCCCTGTGGAGACAGTGAGAGACTCTCCATGTCCACGAGGGTAGTGGAGCAGGCATGGTAGCACCCACCAGGTGTCCCATGAGAGAAAAGAGGGTTGGGGAAACTTTCTATTCACAGGGCTTAGGTTTTCCATAGTAAGTTGTGAGAAAATGAGCTCATACCAGGATCTTAGCTGAACAGAGAACATGTCCCTGATGCTTAGGGGTGGAGGTGGGCATGAGGAGGGAAGGGTTGTTCTTCCCGCATTCTCTGTCCTCTGGTCCCAGGGCCCACCTGGGGGAGGCTGGTGTCACCTATCAGGAGATGGGGTCAACCAGAGCATCTCAGAAATGAGACCAGGGAGTGTGGCTCTGGGAATTACACTGGGCATGGCTTAGCTTCTCCCTGCTTCAGGGGGACAAGTGGGCATTACAGGCTGAACGCAGGTGAGCAGCTCTGCTCACCATGGGAGAAACTGATCCCTGCCACCATCTGTATTTGCGCTGTTTTTTTTTTTAAATCATTTTCTGCTCTTTAAGCAGAACTGAACTGTCAGCTTGAAATTTGGCCATTTGATCAGAATTAGAAATTCAGTTCCTTGAGCTGGGCATAGTGAGGCATGTCTGTAAACCCTGTGCCAAGGTATTGCAAGCTTCAGGTCAGCCAGAGTACATATTAAAAAAAAAAACTGTGTCCAAAAATGTAGGGAAGAAATTCAACTCCTTGACCATATTAGCCATACTTCAAAGTCTTAATTGTCACATGTGTCTCCCTAATGAACACCACACTGGGAAACAGCACCTGGCTTCTAGAAGGTCTAGAATTATGAGTGGCTCCCATCTTCTCAGGGTAGAATATATGTAGGCTGAACACTAAGCTCACCCCTGAAAGGTGGGTGGGACACATCTAGTTAGTTCAATGCACCCATTTTACAGATGAGGAAAATAGTGCTGAAGCACAAAGGTCGGCAACTACTGAGTTAAATATGGTTAAACTTAAAGCCAGTTCTTCACTGTGAGTTGTGACACATGCCTGTGATTCTAGCACTTGGGAGATGGAGGTAAGAGGAGTTAAAGGCTAGCGTCAGCTACATAGCAAGTTCAAGACTAGCCTAGGATAGACCCTTTCACCAAGTGCTTAAAACCAATTCTTCCATTTCTGAGGCCAACACCTTTTAATGTTGCACACGACTGCTACAAATAATGTCACCTGTTAGGAACTTGGTTCTGAGTTACCAAAAAAAGCTCAGGCCTCCTAGAACTAGGCAGATGGCTCCTGCTGTGTCTTTATTACTGACTGATTTTTGAAGTGATGACTAAGCTTTGTGTAGTTTGGTAACTCTAGGACGCCTTGAAGTTCAAATCCTGACCCATCCTTTTACTATGTATTTAAGTTGCACAAAGAAAGCTGACTACTGTCCTTTGTTTGCTTTTCTGAGGTAGAGTCTCGTCACACGCGGTGCTGGGGACCGAACCTAGGGCTTCACGCATGTTGGGCAAGCAGTCTACCAACTAAGCTACATTCTCCGCTTCCCACCTTTGAGTTTCAACCTCTCATCTCTAAATGGGGATGATAGTGTTGTCAGAGGGATGAAGGCGATGCTTGTGAAATATGATGTAGGCAGCCTGGTACACACCGACGCTTCGTAAATAACAATGATCCGTGGCGATTGGCAGAACTTACAATGCCCTATCCATGGGCAATAGCCGAATGAGGCTCCAGGACAACCTGCAGGATGTCATTACAGCAACCCCTCCTTCCGGATGATGTATGTGAATCCCAAGGTCATGAAACTAGAAAGCTGGACACCTAGGGCACCATCTCAAGCCATCTGAACTCCCAGTCTCTGTTTTTCTAGCAACACAGTATTACTTTTTTTTTTTTTTTCCTGGAGGAGGAGCAGCAGGCAGCGTGCCTAGCCAGGGGAGACTTAACTATCCCTCTTGATTTCGCTCTTCTTTGAAACGGGTAATTAACGTTTTCTTAGCCTTATGTAAAGTGCCAGGGGAGTCAGTGAGTATGCGGCAACCCCTTTTACGGACTAACACTTTTATGTCCTGCCAGTGTAGAACCTCACTGGGAAGGAAGTAATACCTGCATGCCCAAGGAGGCTGATGTGTGACTGTGACAAGAGGCAGCCTTGAAAAGCCTGCAGATTCAATAGCTTTCTTCTAAACAGGCATCTGCCTCAAGCCCGTGCTGTGACAAAGGGCAAAGCCACAGCATCTCAGAACTGCGGCTCATCCAGCCAGGCTGGTGCTGACCTCGAAGGACTGCAGACCCGAGTGAGAACAAGCATTGGCCACTGCACTGTGTTTTGGAGTTACTGTCACACAACCGTATTACTACAAAAGCTGACTAATATATCTGTCAAGCTCAGGGTGGGAGGCACTTACCCTGCCACAACGATCTCGAAGTCCCCATCATGGTCCACATCCGTCACTGCCACTCCATAGTTGAGCTGGGTGGGGTTGCTGTCATAGTCAGGGGGCAGAACTGAGTTGGTGACTGCAGTGAACATGGGCTCAGTCCTCTGGGATCCCCCAGTGAGGGGCAGAAGCCACAGCGGCAGCAGGAGCAAAGTCATCCTGACCATCTGAAAGCAAAAGTTATAAACTTTACTGGAAGGTCCCAGAAGCAAGTGGCTGGGCAAATCCAGTCCTGGGGAAGCCAGGTGGGCCTTCGCCCCTGTCTCAGCAATTGTAGGACTACCGCTTTTTATGGGCTCCGTCTCTGCTGTCTTGTGTGAAACTACAACATACCCACATCACAGTGGGCCCATTGGTTCTGCTCTTTCTCCTCTTCTGTGGCACCCATCACTGTACTACATGCAAAGGCATTTACTATGCATCACACTTAGTTACTGCCTGTCACCCTCTGCGAGAGTACAAGATCCACTTTGGCATGGATATTTGACTGTTTTATTTTCTTGATATGCACCAGGCTAAGGACAAGGTATGCAAGGAGAAGTCAGTACATATGTGAGGAAGAAAGGGAGGAAGGAATGGAGGAATGAAAGAAGGAAGGATCTCCCATACTCTGAGAGAATAAAGAAAATAACAGATCTCAATGTAGAAGTGGAGGTGAAACCCCTCACAGGTCACTAGGTCTAGAACAACAACAGAGTAGTGAAGATTGCTCTCTTGTGGAACAAACCCCAGAGGTAGCCTGGCAGGTTCCCCAAGCCAAGATCCTTCTCAACGGCTGTTGGTCATTGCCTCCAGATTAAGAGGCAGTCAAGAGATGCATTCCAGCAAGGTCTGTTGGGTAGCACATCATTCATTTGGCGAAATTAAACCATTGTGTGTGTGTTTTATTATAAATTAATTATGTATAATGCATTGTATAATTCATTATTATATCTCTAACATAACTCAGGGTGTTGCCAAGCAGCCTGGGGCCATTGGGAGCCAGTGGCACTCACCCAGGAGACAGCTGAGAATGGCTGGGGAGGTGGAACTCCGTGTGTTCTGAGCTAGAGAAAAAGGCATTTAGAATGCTGAAGCTAGCTCTCTAGGACTCTGCCTTAGGCAGAGAATGGGACCTCACAGAATGTCCCCGAGACTCTCTTGGAATTCTAGAAAGTCCCTGCAGGTCTAATCCATCAGCAAAGAGCTATCCTCCTGCCTTCAGAAGGTAGCAAGCCTCCTCCTGATAGAACTTGGCTGCTTGATTGTCAGCACATCTGGCAGCAAAGAACAAGGCTAAGCCGGACTGACATCTTAATGAGGGAAGAGCAAAGGAGATCTGAAGACTGTCTCCCCATATGGAGACAGCTGCTCCTGCCAGCAAAGGAGCCTGTGGTCCAGGTGAAGGACCCAGAGGCCAAAACAAGGGGGGAGTCCAGGCATTGCCTTTAGGTCTAAACACAATCTGAAGCCTTCCTGACATCTTGCTGTAGAGAAATGCAGGAGCAGGGCTCCACCGCAGGGTAGAAACTATGTAGGATCCATCCCCAAAGGAGGTTCTTGTAGTACATTCAAAGCACACATGGTGGGAGTCATGATACCAAATGAGGTCATTCCAAATTAAGAGTCCTCTGGTTAAGACAGCATCTTCTGCTGGGCTACCAAAACACTAAAGACAGACATATTGCTATTAAGAGTTCTGCAACATAGTAGGAAGTTAGGTTGAGTAAGGAAACCCAGAACTGTCTTTACAAGCTGCTGTCCACCCTGCCTATTAAGTACTAAAGAGTACTAAAGAGTACTTAACAGTCAGGGTGGACATAATGAAGTGTAGTACAGATCTGGAGGTCACTAGAGTTTTTATTTTATGTTATTTTATTGATAGCATGACTTCTATTGAAAGGACAACAGTGAACGTCTACTTGAGAGCCAAATCCAATCGACTGGCAGTGGCTGGGATATGTGATAGCTTACAAAGCCAGAGGTCAGAGTTGCCTCCCAGCAGGTGGTCCGTTCCTTCCAGGCTTTGCAGCTGCAATTTGGGTCACTGCAGCAGGGGTTAGATCCTAGAGGGTGATGGATGCGTAACTGGTAAAAATTTCTAAAAGGGGGAAAGTCCTGTGACCCAGCCTCTTGATTTTTGCCTTTTCTCTGGGGTGGGGGGGGGGGGGGATAAAGCTTACCTATGGGTTGACCTCAGCCTTGTTTGGTTATCTTGACAAGTTCCAATATCACTGGGTTCCCACTCTGTCCTTTGAAATAAAGGTTTGGGAAGAGACCTCTGAGGGGCCAGTCTCCACCCTGTGTCCGGCAACTGCTTCTGCAAATCTCATACACAGTTTTCCTTTCTGAGGATATTAAACCTATTTTAAAGAAAACAACTTTACAGCAGGGTCCTATAGTATTTCCCTCTAAAGGGCCAGAGCTGGAGGTGACTAATAACAGACTATTAATAAAGTAGATCCCAAATTCTCAGAGTAGAGTAGATCAGTAGATGGCTTCACCTAGAGGGGTAGGCTGGGGATTGGGGCTTAGGGTTTGTGTTCCTTATGTTCAATTCCTCTGTCTTGCCAAAGGTACCCAGCACACCCCATCCTGAGTGCTTGGACCAGCGTTGGGAAGTGAGATGGTTAAGTGCTGGGCTATTGTGATGGTGGAATAAGAAACAGTGACGTGAGAAAGCTTATAAGAAGCTATGGTAACTGTACCTGCTCCTCTCAGATCTCGGATGCAGGCTATCACTGGCATTCTCCTCTGCGTCCTGGCTATTCAGAGTGGTCTACAGAGGATCTGAAGCATCATTTAGGAGCCTATTAGAAACACAGGATGTTGAGCCTCATCCCAGACCTAGTAAATCGGAGTATCCATTCTAACAAGATTTTGGGTGATTTCTATGTATGTTAAAATTTAAGCACAATCTTGGATGTACATTGAAATCACATGAGGAGCTCTAAAAATTCCCATGCCTAACAGAGATTTCTTAGATAAGACATCAAGAGCACAGATGACAAAAGAAAATCTAGACAAGATGGGCTATACCAAAATTAGAAACTTCTGTGCATCGAAGAACACTGTCCAAAGTATAAAAAGCCAACCACAGAATGAGTGTAAACATTTGTCAGCTATACATCTGATAAGATATTACCATCCATAGTATATCAATAAAACACTCCTACAACACAACAGGGAAAAAAAATGATTCAAAGTGGGTGAAGGACTCAAATAGACATTTCTCCGGAGATATGCAGATGGCCCAGGAGAGCATGAAACCCCAATAATTACATGGGAAATGCAGATCAAAACCACAATGACATATTTCACTCCCATTGGGATGACTGCAACAACCATAATAAAAACCCAGAGAACAACAGATGCTGGTAAAGATGGGGAGGGCTTGGGACCCTGTGCATTGCTGGGGATGGGTGGGGGGAGCTGTGTGAGAAGACAATACAGTGGTTTTTCAAAAACCTCACAATAGAATTACTGTGTGGTCTAGAAATTCCACTTCTGAGTGTGTGCCACACCGCCCCCCAAATGACAGAAGAAATAGATTTTTTAAAAACTTGATTGCATTTATTTTATGCTGGGGTGTCTGTTTCTTCTGTGTGACCCTCTCTCTGACTTAGGAATAATTTGTTCCTTTTCTATAAGGATGGTCTTGGTGTGGCAGGAGAAGCTCATACATGGTTTAATGAACTCTGGAGGTTTGGCGGCCCACCATGGGTGTTTTAGTCACCCATATATATATTGAGTGGTTAGAGAAGCTACATCTAAACTCTTAAGTTTGGCATTTTAAAGTATGTGCAGCAAAACCCAGCACTCCTTTGTGGGCCATCAGACCTGCCCATGAGCCACTGCCAGGCCAGCGTACACCAACTTCACCCCAGAAACTCTGAATGGCTCCCGTTGTTTCTTTAGAGGGCTGTGACTTTGGAATATGCAAACCCCTGAGGGTCTGGGCTGTTTCGTAGGCATTCCGAAACAGAACATAAAGATGCGGACCTTTTGACATATGTGACTTGTGGAGTTTTCTACATCAGGAGCGAAATGGACTCCTTTCACAGGTCACTGCAGACTGCTTAATGGAAGAGTAAGAGCAGAGGCTCCTGGGAGAATTCAGGAGAAATAGGTATCTGCACACCTATGAACATAGCAGCAGCAGTAATCGCAACGGTCAAAAGATGAAAGCCACCCAAGTGTCTGTGGATGTACAAACAAGACACGCCATACACAAACAATAGGATGTTATTCAGCCTTGACAAGAAAGGAAACCCCGGCCAACAGTACCCTGTGGACAAATCCTGGAGACGTCTTAGGAGGGAAAGTAAGGTAGTCACAGGAGGGCGAACACTGTGTGTCTCATTTGCATGAGGTACCGGGAGTAGTCGGACACACACAGACAGAAAATAGAATGTGGTTTCCTGAAGCTGTGGAGAAGGCGCGGGGAACTAGTGCTTGATGACCGTGGAGTTCAACAGAATGGGAGGTGAAGGGGCTCTGCAGACGGTTGGTGTGGTGGTGGCACAACACCGTGAGTGGGCTTCGCACCACCAAATTGGATTTTTGGTTGTGAATAAATGTTAAATTTTGTGTCCTGGATTTTTGACCACTATTTTAAAAAGTGCAGAAACATGACTCTTACCTCAGGATCATGTGACTTAGTTGGCCTAGGACAGAACCTGTGCGTAAGAGTTTTAAAAGTTTCCGTGTCACCTGGTGGTCTTGTTAAAATGCAGATTCTGGTTCAATAACTCTGCCACAGTGCCCAAGATTCTGTATTTCTAACATGCTCCCTGGTGGCATTTACCACGCCGGTTTATAAACTACACATTGAATAGCCAGGTTCTATGCTGAAGCTCTCAGAGTTGTTAGACCAAGCAATATACTCCACCGAAGGTCTGGGCTTGATTTGAGAACCTTCTCCTTCACCTCCAGATCGGAGGAGTGAAATCAACCACAGGGGGCTGCAGTCCCCAGGACTGCCCAGGCTCGGTTCATCTTTATAGACTCAAAGCACCAGCTGTCTTCAGCTCAAGGTAAAATTACCACAACTGGTAGGAACCTAGAAGAATCCCAACTCTGATTCTGTACAGAGGTAAGAAGAGGTGAAGGGGTCAGGTCAAGGAGGTGGGAGTCAAGCTAAGGAGACAAGAGGCAGATGCCCCATCGAAAGGCAGAACCCAGAGGAAATGGGGGTAGGGGCAGGTAGTGACACATGTCAGAATCCATCACAGGAGGTTTGCTATTATTATTATTATTATTATTTTTTTTAGTCACTTCTTTTTTTTTTAACTTTTGTTTGTTTATTTATTATGTATACAGTATTTGTTCTACATATATGCCTGGGCAGATCTCAATGTAGATGGCTGTGAGCCACCATGTGGTTGCTGGGAATTGAACTCAGGACCTTGGGAAGAACAGCCAGTGCTCTTAACCTCTGAGCCACCTCTCCAGCCCAGAGGTTTGCTATTATTATCATTATGTGAAGGGAAAAGGAAGGAATACGTCCAATATGAATCAGTAGAAATGGCTTGCAGCTTGTCACGGGTGTCTAAAACCTGTTCTTTCTCTAAAGCAACACTTCTCAAACTGCAATGCACTTGACAATCACCTGAGGGTCTGTGCTAATGCAGGCTCTGATCCAGGTGGTCTGCATGTCTGATTTGTCAGCCAAAACTCAGGCCACAGGTCTACAGACCTCACCTCCAGCAACAGGGCTCCCAGCTAGTGGTGCCCGACCTCTGCTACCCAGGGGAACCACCCAGTTTCTGCCCCTGGGAACAGTGAGCTGAGACAAGTGCTGTTGGGTGTGATTTCCTTAGTCTAGGGTCATGTCTGGATGCGGTGCCTTTATAGGAGCTGTCTAGCTGATGCTGATGGCCAGGCCAGGATGAGAAACCCTGCCCCAGACCCACAGTCCCCTGATGAGTGTGTTCACTGCCATCTGATTTGAAGTGAAAAATGTTTCTCCTCCTGAAATTCATCATTGACTTGTTGAAGTATATGAAGAAAACCCATTTAGCTGAAGAGTGTCAACGGAGGCCGAAGATATGAAGTTTGGGGAAGAAAGCAGAGCAGGCTGGTGTTGCCTGAGGCAGAAGGGTGGGGGGTGTTTAGAGTGACCTCACATTTGATATGACTTGCTCAGGAGCCTGATATGACTTCCTCCCATCACACTACTGTGAACATCTGAGTCCTTGGGGAAGAGGTTAAAAATCCAAAGTAGGTTGGGAAGTGGGTTAGGAAGGGTGCTTTTGATTTCTTGGATGCTTGAGTATCAGCCCTTGACTAGGCATTGTCACAGTGCTGTGCCTGGCACTCACTAGTAGCAGCATTCAAATGGTGTAGAGAGTACCACCATGTGCGTACTGTACGCAGTACTAATACTCTAGTACGTAGTAAACAGTACCTCCGCTAGAGCCATGTGAGTTCCATAAGCTATAAGATGAACAAAGCCCAGCTCTTGCCCTCTCAGAGCGTGGCAAACAAGTAGCAGATGATACACGACCCCCAGTGTCAAGGCTGTCTAAGGCTGCCCAAGGGCAGAGAAAACTTAGGGAGAGGGACTCTGGGTCAGGGTGCGTGGCGTCTCAGCAGGGAGGGAAGAGTTCTGCAGTGTGGTTGTGGGAATAAGGACAAGAAAGGTCTCACTAAGGACCATACAGTGGCTGGACTTGTGCTTCGGGCTCTGGAAAGAGTTGCATCACCATAATAACGTCCTTAAAATGCTCCATAAGTGAACTTTTCAACAACCCTCAGCGAGAAGGAGAAAGGGAGCCCAAAGCTTGGAGTCGGCGACCTGGATCTGGACCTGAAGCCCCAGCACACACCAGCTAATGCCCTTGGCGTGTTCTTCTACCTTGCTGATCTTGGATCTCCTTGTCTGTACTGTGGGATCACCTGAGCCAAGGTGATGAAAGGTTAAGCGAGCCCCAGGGAAGGTCTGGCAGGGGGCCAGGCGGAAAACAGCTTCGAGGCCCATAGCAAAGGTGGGGAGTCTTCAGACACTGGCTCCCGGTCACATGCAGAAAAAAAAAATCAGTTTTCTCAGTTTTTTGTGGCCTCAGGACTTTCCTGAATTGGGTTTGAAAACTGGTATCCAAGCAACCTGGCTTGTGGGGTCAGGCAGCTGTGGGAGAGGCTTCCAAGGGCAATTTCCAGGGCGCGCAGTTCTCCTGCAATTATCCAAAGTGCAAGGACACACCCCTCGTTCTCACAAAAGCAAGAAGCCCAAATGCTGGAAACAGGTAGAGAAAGCAGACCCTTTTAGACACTTTCAGACAGCGGAGATGAGGGAGAGATGGACATGGCATCTGGAGGAACATTGTGCACCGCACGGACCGGGCCATCAGGTCCTCAGAGACCCACAAAAGAGCTTCTGGGGCAGAAACACCACTGGAGAACAGCTGACAGAGCAGCGCTGGCTCTGTCACCCCAGACGCACTTCCTGCAGATCCAAAACAAGCCTGGCCTTGAGCGAGGCACAGGGGTCCTGAAGACGCGGTCATTCGCCATTTGCTGTATGGGGTGAGGGATACTGTGGAGGAGAGAGAGCTGACTGCCCTTCGAGAGGTGGGATCGCTTCTCAGAGGGAGGGGGCTGCCTTTGGGCTTCAGAGGGTGGAAGAAGTACGGTGAACAGCAAGAGGCTGAGGAGGAAGGAAGGACAAGTAGTGTGGGGAGCAGACATCTGCAAGGGTCAAGGAGGACCCCGCTGTCACCCTGACCTGCCCTCTGCTGCCTGGATCACAGTAGGGGAGGCAATACTCACTCCTCTCTCCTGGATCCTGTCTGGAGGATCTGCCCTTAGAGAGGTAGTCCTCAACTGGGATGTCAATGCCTAGAAACATTTTGGGTAATAACACCAGGGAAGCTGTTGCTAATGGCATCCTGTGGGTAGAGGTCAGAGATGCTGCTGAGTGTCATTCAGAGAACAGGATAGTCCCCAGAACAGAAGCATCTAGCCCTAAATGTCAATTGTGGTGATGGTGAGAGAGCTCACACTAGAACAATGTCCCACCCCCCATCAAACTGAACAGTTTGAAAGACTGCTTGGTCCCTGTGGAGGCAACTTGCCCTATACTGAGCTTGACCAAGCAAGCTAGTCTGTTCTACCAAAAGGGCCTGCAGTGGGCACAGGAAGGGCACCAGCAAGGCAACACCTGCCAATCAGCTGTAGAGGTGACAACAGTGGCATTTCATTCCATCCGCTGGAGTTCTGCCTCCAGCCTCCACTGGTCCCCAACTGGATAGGGAAGTGAGGTGTTATTCACCGAGACCCTTCAAAACCAACACGGCCATTTAGGTTGTAATTCTGGTGTCCTGGTTGCTTTCTTTTTCTTTTTTTAAAGGATTTTTTTCTGTTTATTTTACATTCCAATTCTGTCCCCCTCCCTGCCCTCCTCCCAGTTCCACCCTCCCACTCACTTTCCCCTTACCCCCCCCCCAGTACCAACCCACTCTGGCACATCAAACTACATCAGTACTAAGTGCCTCCTCTTCCACTGAGGCAAGGTAGGGCAACTCTGCTAGGAAAACGAGCCCCAGACGGAGGCAACATCATCTAAGTCCAGGATAGACCCCGTTCCAATTGTTAGGGAATAGTTCTACCTCAAGACCCAGCTATACCACTCCTGTGTCCCCAAATCACAAGGACATTTCCTCAACTATGTACATAGCAGCTTTATATAGCCAGAAATTGGAAACAACCCAGATGTCCCTCAACTGAGGAATGGATAAATAAATTGTGGTACATCTACACAATGGAATACTACTCCGCTATTAGAAACAATAATATCATGAAATTTGCAGGCAAATGGATGGAACCAGAAAAGATCATCCTGAGTGAGCTAACACAGACCCAAAAAGACACACAGGGTATTTACTCACTCATAAGTGGATATTAGCTAATAGCTACAAGGATAACCATACTACAATCCACAGACCCAAAGAAACTAAGTAACAAGGAGGGCCCAAAGGATGATGCTTGAAATCCTCTAAGTAGGGGAGATAAAATAGATGTCGGAAATGGAAGGAGGGAGGGATCTGGACAGGAACCCAACATTACTGCCATTAGAGAAGCCTTATCCAGCAGATAATGGAAACAGATGCAGAGAGCCACAGCCAAACATTAGGCAAAAGTCAGGGAGTCTCAAAGAAAAGTTAGGGAAAGGTATGAGGAAGCTGGAGGGATCAAGGACACCACAAGAAGACCTACAAAGCCAATTAACTCTGACACAAAGGGACTCAAAGAGATTGAGTCACCAAGCAAGGAACTTGCAAGGACTGGTCCTAGGCCCATTACATATAAGAAGCTGACCATCCTGGTTGTTCTTATTGCTTCAGTCTTCATGACCTCTGGGTCATGAGTCAAATCTCCTTGCAGATCCCTCAGTGTTCCCAGCATCTCCATCCTGGCTGATGGGCATTTCTTCTCCCCTTTATCCTCCATTCCTGCTAACTCCTCTTCTCTTACTCATTCCCATGCTTCCCTGTCTGTCTCAGAGCTGATAGTGGACTCTACTGTTCCAAAGCAGACAGAGGGACACAATGCTGCAATTTCAAGGAGCAAAAATAAACAATAATAATGATGGCATTATGTACCTACCTCTGGCCATATGGTGCTACTGCCCTTCACATGGGTGACTTATTTAATCCTCACTGGAAGCCTCGGAGGTAGTGTCCCCATTTTATAGATATGGAAGCTTGACCAGGGTTATATACTACTACACAGTGAACTCACGATTTGTGTTTAAGCAAACTAGCTCCAGAATCAATACTCTTAGACACCTCACTACACGGTTTCCTTCACTCCACCAAGCTTGTCTTAAATCAAGTAAGATGGGGACAGACAGGAAGGAGAAAGACAGCAGTGAGCTAGCCACCAGAACAGGGTTGAGACTGTGTCTCAGGGTAGGAAGGCAGCTTGTGCATGGTGGAGTTGCAGGGTTCTGTAGCACAATGGAGTTCTGGATGGTAGGAGCAGGGCATGTGGCAGGGAGCGTTCTGGGAAGCAGGCCTACAGAGACTAGAGGCCAAAGGATGAAAAGGTGACAAGGTGACAGTACAGCAGAAAGAATGCAGTAGGGCTGAAGGTGTGGCTCAGTGGAGTACATGACTGGGTTCACCACTCCTGAGGACTGACTCCTATTCCTAATCCTAGAAGAAAGAAATAGAGCAAGAAAAGAATTACATTACAGTATGCAGGAGACCAAGAGAAGGCTAGACGTAGAGATTAATTAAGAGGGGAATACTGCTCATTCATTCATTTAGAATTGTTTATGACCTGCTTATGCCAGGCTCTGTGCTGGTCACCAGGAAAACACTGAGAACAAGAGAAAACCCTTGTGAAATGGAGTGTACTTTTTAATACCTTAGTTCTGTTTCTCTACCCTGCTCTCACTGCTGGTTCCCTGCACAGCCAACCTGGGAAAACTATAGACCTCTATCTATACTCCACCCACCCAGGGGGCACATATCCTATGTCTTTCCTCCCACTGTGGTGCTAGGGATGGAGTCCAAGGCCTTGTGCATGCTAGGCAAACACTCTACCAATGAGCTGCATTCCCAGTGGCCCTGTCCTATGTACTGTCCCCAGCATTAGGAACATAAACTGCTTCCTCCCATGAAGATACAGCTCTAGACAGTGCCTGATACAGAACAAGAGAGGAAAGCTGGTTGTTTCCAGTAAAATGCAAAAAGAAAGCCTAGGAGACCCAGGCCATGAAATGTCACAGAGAGCACTCAGCTAATGAGACAGTGTTCGTGAAAGAGAGAGATGTACGGAGACTACTTGTCTTATACACAAGGCAAGGTAGGACCTTACTAAATATTACCAGTCGCTCAGCCTTCCTGGCCTGTAAAATGGGAAGACAGGCTGGTAGACTGTGGTAGGGTGGACTGATGTGAATTCATGTTAACTTCTAAGCACAGTGCTGGGTATAGCAAACACCCACACCAGGTAGGTAATGGTAACAGTAATCACACTATTACTGCTTGTAATAGATGGTTGCCAGCTGAACAAATGCATCTCAGGAGAAGGGGCCAGGCACGCAGGTGCCCCTTCTAAGAGCAGCTGTCAAATGTTGAGTGGAATGCTCTGGACTGTAAGACTTTGAGGAATAGACTTGCTTCTGTTACTAATTTGTCTAGGGAGCCCAGAGGAGTTCTTTGGCTCCTTAAACACTGCTTTCCAAACGCAGAAGCCCTCAATACACTTACATACACACATTCATTCTTCAAACACGTAGGAGAAGCCTACCGACCAGGTTAGAAATGACAAGCCAGTCATGGTCCCTGGACTCAAGGAGCTAGGTTTGCACACAACCTCACACGTTCAGTTTAGAGCAGCAACAGGTACAAAGACTAGATGAAGACAGTCGGAGGGAGGGATTAGCTAGTGAGGTGGGTGGGAGGTGAGGCAGGAGAGGAACTCTGCAGCAGGTGACTTGGGATTCCAGGTGACAAAGACGTATGGATCAGAAGCATGCAAGCATCAGAACAAACCAGTGCATTCTGCAAATGCAATTGCTGTTTCCAGAATGCAGAGCCTGAACACATGGTGGGGGAAGATGGGAGATAAAGTGGAGCATATAGCATTGTGTGGAGGTTGCAGTTGGGGTCCGCCAGAGCTTGCAATACCAAGGGAAGTGGCCTAAGGGCATTTAGCTTTGGGGCAGCTGCATGCAGGATGTCGACCAGGTGTCTGAGCAGTGCCCTGGAGGAGATGTGAGCAGCCTGGGGTGAGGGGTGGGGTGGGCCACTGGATGACCTCCAAAGTTCTTTCCATACCTAAGAGTCTATATGGGTCAGGGTTCCCCTCCAAAAAAATCATTTAAAATGCATTAGTGGGCCTTGCTATTGAAGAGCCTCCTCTTGGGAATGGTTGTGTGCAACAACAGTTCATCCCCCCCCCCCCCCCCCACTGACTTCAGTGGAAATCCGAATTTTCCTATGTTTCATGGGCCAACAGCAGGGTAAGGCTGCTTGAAGAGCGAAGCTACTTGGGGTGGGGGTGGGGGAGAGGAGAAGCAGCTGTGGATCGCAAAGACAAAAGGAAACTTAGCCTAGCTCCAGGCTCACAGCCGACCATCGGCCTACTGAGTAGACCTTGCACAGGGTTCAAGAACCCCGCTGATTAGCAGGGTCCCGAAGGTATACAAGGCTCTGATACCAAATGCTAGCTTTGAGAAGGAGCTGGGGATGGGGGAAGGGAAGCAGGCCTCGATGACTAATGCCAGTACGGAGATCCACCTTAATGCCAGAGGCCACCTCCGCCTCAGAATGGCCATCTCTATCCCCTTTACACTTTTTTTTTTTTTTTTTTAACTTAGCACCTGCTGAGCTCAGCTGTCAAGTACTGAACCGGGCGCTGTCCTGGGTGCTGAACCTGCGCCTGAGAGCCACTGATGCCATGTCTCCCCCACACCACTTGGCAGGGCAGCATCTCCTTGGGGACTCTTGTTTCTACCCTTGCAAAGGCCTCTTTGGGTGAGAGGTCATCCTAGAGGCGGGGTGAAAGATGAAGGGGTCTACAAGCAGTGGAGCTAGCCGTGGCCCCAGCTTAGGTGTCTGATTTCCCGAGACCTAGGGCTCAGGAACCCCAGTGCATCCAGGTAGGGTTCAAAGTAGTAAAACCTCATTCTCCAAAGCAGGTAGCCTTAGTCCTCCGAGAGAGCCTTAAGTGACTTCCTTCTCCAATTCTGACCACAAGGAGAGAGCTGCTCTCTAACCTTATGCAGGGAATATCAAGTGGGGCTGTTGCCGACTATCCTACAAGAGCTTTACAGCTGAGCTTCAAGGGAAAATGCAAGCTCCCAGGCCTGTGCCTCTCTGGAGGGATTCAGTGGGATTTGCAGGACAGGGTGGCTCATTTAAGACAGGTGAGACAAAGGAAGCTAGTAGGCTCAAGGCAGAATCCCCATTGAAGTAGCTGCTCTAGCCAGAAGGAAACTGGAATAAGAAAGGAAAAAGGTCCCTATGATCCCTACTGTGGTCTCCAGGACAGTCCCTTAGCTCAGCAGTGATTCCATGACCTTGTCAGCATACTTGTACGGTGCAAACAGAGATAAGAGTAACTGGAAGCATCAGCAAGGGTCATTTTACACTCTCTGCACTCTCCATTCTTCTGTGGCTAATTAAAGCAATATGTCAAAACGTCCCTTGGAAGAGATCTTTAAGACTATGTCTGTTAAGTAAACAAGGTTTTACTAATTAATGTCCCGCCTTCCCACCCCTCCCTGAACTTCCTGTAGAACTTCCCATCCCAGTGCCAGGCGCTCCCCACATCCTGCCCCCAGCAGAAAGAGTGCAGAGATGTCACAGTCTCTGCTGCCCCAGGGAATGGGGACAAATCCAGTCGCCTGTCATTTGTGGAGCTATCAGTTTCTCCTCCGGATACTGATCAGATGTCCTGGGCTGGAACCAACTCACGGGACCAGGGGACTGGAATCTTTCCAAGAAGTAAGCGCTTTGCTTCACACAAAGTTCACATGATTTCTTCCAAGGAAAAATTTTAGCTTTCTTCTTTTTCTTTTTAGGTGCCTAGTATTTTTGAAGGGCAAATCTTTGGACTTTTCTCTAACAATAAGGATTCTGATCCTTATCTTTTGTTAAAACCACCCCCTACCACAAGCACACACAAAGCGGCATGGAGCTCGGGGAGTGATTGGTCCAATATTACTCTGAGTCAGCACCACAGAAACAGAAGTTTTCACCTTCCCCCCAAATTTTAATAATAGCAGCATTAATAATAGTCTCCTTGTAATTTTCTAAGTGTTTCCACAGTTCATATTTATTCTTCACAACAACTTTGGGGGAGTTTGGGTATACCAGTCTCGGAGGAGAAGATGTGAGTTTCGGACTAGCTCTACCCTCCACAAGCTGTAGGGCTCTGCATGGTCATCTTTCCACTCTGGATCTCAGCTGTGAAACAGAGCTGGTTAGGCTATTTCCAAAGTCTCTGCCACCTGTCCTGTGCCTCTCTGCTCTCATCTTGGTGCCATTAACATTTGGGGCCATATAATCAGTAGTGAAGGGCCTTCTCTGTGCACTGAAGGATGTTTAGTAGCACCCTGGCCTCTCTGCCACTTGATGATGATATGTAGCATCTTTTAGTCCAATTGTGGCAATATATATTATCTTTAGACATTGCCAAAAGTCTGGGTGGTAAGTAACCTCTCCAGCCACTGCTGAAGGGGCTTCAGTGAGGTCAACACCTTAAGTAGTTTGGTGGAATAAAAGCCTTTCTGTCTCGTCCTTTTCTCTAGCCCCTCCACACCTTTTTGCACGTTTCAAACCCAAGCTCAGGGCCCTTCGCTACTTCTTATTTCCTAAATGCCCTAAGTGGTCCAGAGTGTGTTTGGTGTGATAATGAACCAATTGATTTGATACTTTCTCCTAAGGAGAGTTCACAGGTTTATGTCCCCTAAGCAACCAGCCAGACTCTTCAGAAATCCAGAGCGGAGTCCAGGCTGGCCTGAAAGCCTATCTGCAGCCTGCAGGAGGCTCGGTGAGCATGGATTTGTCAGCACTCTTAAATCACTGGGCTCTGAGGAAGGCTTCTCCCAGCAGAAAGATCCTTCCTGAGGAATCAATAGCCCAGGGCCTTCCATCACATTGAAAATTATCCTGGGGCCTGTAAAATTCCTTTTCCCCAAGCATGGCAGAACTCCAAAGTAAAAATCCAACAGTGGGCCAGAGAAGGCAGCAAGGAGGGATACTTGCCAGTCAGACTTTGTTCCTCACTCCCGATGTCACCATGACCAGAAGCTGATGTGCAAACCTCAACATTTAGCCTGCAGAGGGTTGGGGGGGGGGGAAGGATCCCATGCGGTTCCCAGTGATCTAACACTAATAGTCTCTTCAAATGACTAGTTCTCTGCATCACATCTAGGCAGATGCATCCCAAAGACCATCTTCGCTCACCTGTGCTCGAAGGAAGATCCTATACCCTTCCTCTACTGAAAGTAATTATACTCCTCTGACCTCATGTAGAACCAGATCACGACTGAGAATGCAGAGGCATTTCTCCAGGTAAATCAAAGATCTCAAACACAGTTCTTGGATTCCCACTTAAAGAAAGGGGCTGTGGTTCTCTGGTGACCAACACAGTTCTCACCTCCTCTATTATGGAGGAAGACCCAGCTTGTCTGTCTGTGAACCTGGAGAGAGAAACAAGCTTCAGCATTTTCCTTGGCAACAGGCACCCATTGGGTGAAACTCGGGGGCAGGGAAGGATTCTGTTCTTCAGAATTCTGGATTGGCAGCAGGGTTCCTAATGAAGACAGGCCACCAAAGCTGCCATGGCTCCAAGAAGAACGCCCCACCCCACCCCAGAAGTTCCTATGGTATGCAAAGTAACTGGGTGTAGCGGAAAACAGAGGGTTAGCCATGGACCCACCAGACTGGCAGAACAGAAGGGCACCAGAAATGAGAGTGTCTTCTAGGTGTCCCAGATGCCAGAAGAGGAGGGATTTTTTTTTTTGAGACCAGAGCCTCTAGTACTCTGACCTTGAGCTGAGAGTGGCAAGGATGGAGGGTGTTGGGAACACTCTTTGGACTTTGCTTAATTCAACTGGGATCTGAGTTTGAAAGGTCCAACCAGCAAAGGTGTGACTTCAGGACAGACAGACATTGCTCCAGCATGCCTTAAATGATGTCTAGGCCTTGGGTTCTAAGGCTATCTGGTGACAGCCTGGGTCCTTCTGATTCCATCACATGGAGTTGCATAGCTTTTGCCTAAAGATCACTTAGAACAATAAGACAAGACAATGGAGGAAGGAGAAAGGATAACTTGGAATTTCTACAACCTGTGTATGTTCATTATCTTCCCTTGCCTTCCTTGCAAAGGAAATTTCCCTAAATTTACTAAAGCTATTAGTATACCCAAGTCTGGCCAGTCAGTAATTACCAGTGCCTACTGTGTAGAAACATATGTCCATTTTCACAGCACAGAAGCAGGTCACTGGTGTGGAGAAAGCTCCAAACAGGGAACTGAGAATCCTGGGGCTTGGCCCCATCTCGTCTACCAAACAGTCATGTAACCTTGGGCAAGACACATGTTTTACTTCAGCTGCAAATACATTCCTATGTACACTGTATTTACAGTGTACATAGGAATGTTAGGGGTAGGTTGAGGTGGACTAGATGCCCCCAAAAGCTCCTTTTTTTCACTAGTCTTGATATTCCTGGGCTCCCAGAATTCAAAGAATACACGGATACCGAGCAGAAAACAATGATCTCAGAGAGCAGGTGGAGCTATGTGCCAGCTCTGTCTCCCAGAAATAGACTATCTCACCCACCCCAGTGCATCTGAGGTCCCAGGACCACCCAAAGCCCACAGGACACGTGGTGGAAGGGGTCCCCATTACAACCTCCTCAATGACGATGGGTGGTTGTTAGGGGTTGTGGCCTGAGCTTGGTTACAGCATTAAGTTACTATGGCCAGTGAAGGGTAAGAAGCGAGAGTCACTAGTCAGGAGCTAGGTGCTTTTAGCGCCCCCTAATGGTTATGAAGGAGCCTATTCAGCCTCCCAGCTTCCTCGGACTTCCCAGGCAGCAAGGAAGCTTGAAGACCAGCTCAGGTGGTCACAAGCTGTTTAACAGAACTACTTCCTGGTTGTTGGTCTATTCTCTCTATGAGAGTCTATGTTTTACTCTCTTGTATTACATAGGCCATTGATGTGCTCAGTCACAGGGCTCCTCTGTGAAACCATAGGATACCTTAACCAAACACCGTGGTGCCAAAGAATAAACATGAGGGTTCAGAATGCCAGGTGCAGCCCAGATGGAGAAAGGAAGAAAGAGCAACAAGCAGGTATCTCATCTCACAAATCCCTAACGAAAAAGAGGGTCTTGGGAAATGCAGCAGAGGAATGCTGACCGCAGGCAAACAGAGATTGGTGCTGGGGGCGGGGGTGGACATGGATTGGTAATCCCCATGTAAGATCATTAGGCTGAGGCAGGTATCCAAGGAGTTTGAACACGCCCCCATGGATACTGTTGGGGTATGGTGAATGATCCACCCCCAACCCATCAGCTAAAGAGCTGAAACCACCCAGCAGCCTTCAATCTTCTCCAGAGTTCATCAGCACCAAATGGAGACCAAAGCATTCTAGTCCTGGGCCTCTAGGCCAGCACGAAGAACTAAACTCCCTTCCTTGTCTACTAAATTGACTTTAGAACCTGCCTCCAGAAGAGGCTTTTTAACCAAGACAGGAGAGAGAGACTATATTCGGATAACTTCAAGGAAAGACTACTTCCTTGAAGACAATATTGGGACAACTGCCCATATTCCCACTTTTTCACCCTTCATGCTTTTTTGTCTGGGCGACCAAGAATGAGGAACTGTTCCGGATTTGCTTTAATTCAACAGGAGTATTTCCTGTCCCAAGTTATCATGGTTTTAAATCTCCCCTGATAGCTTTTTCCAGGCATTCTTCCCAGGCTCAAGACAGCATCACAGAGCTGCCCCTTACTCTCGGAACCTCCTTGCTTTCTTTCCCAACTGGCTTCATTTGCGAAGTCCTGCACCCATCCCAGAAGGTACCTCATGTGCAAATCATGAATGAGTCCAGGAGAACTGAAGCTCCTCTGGGATGCACAGAAGCCATGGTAGGTGAACCCACCCAATAGCAACAGTATACATTAGTCATTCAAGGAGGAATACCCCCACCCCCATCCATAGGGAGGCTCCCATCCCGGCTGGGATGACTTTGGATTCTTTAGTTGGTTTCTGCAGAAGCGGGACTAACCAGGGCTCTCAACTACTGTACTGCAAAAGAAGCACGCTGCATTGCTGGGCATGCCCCCAAGCTTGCTTTGTCGCCCCACCAAAATCTCTGTGATTCCGTGAGATCACGGGGACCCCATGGTACCCCTAGAATGCCAGAAAAGAGCTTGCCTGAGACAGACCCAGCCAGAAAGCCAGACCACACCTCGGTCCAGCAAAAGGCGACTGGCAACTACGCCGCCGTGCACCGACAGGGCTGGCTGCTGGAGCACTCTGCCACTCAGCGCTGTGCAGGGGAGACAGCTCAGCTTTCCCGGGGAAGAGATATGCCCCCGGGGGGATCTTCCCCAACCTGGAAGCGTTGGCAGTCGGCCGAGGCTAGTAGCTTCGTCGGCCCCAAGCTGAGCCTGCCTGGCTGGGTGACTCCCCTGGTACCCCCTTGCAGGCTTCACCTGCTCCGCCCCCTCCTAGTCCCACTGCCCTCTTCTCAAACCGCCGACCTCCATCCACTCTGCCCCAAACACGTTCTCTGCTAACTGCGGGCTGTCACCCCCACACCTCGGCTCCCATCTCTCCCACCACCTCCAGCCCAGCGCCCGCCTCGCCCCCAGCCCGCGCGGGGAGGATCTGCGCGCCAATCCAGTCCGAGCGCCTCTTGGCAAGTTGGGAGCAGTGCCGCCGCCTTCGCGGTCCCTATCTTCCCAGGTCCCCAGCTGCACCCCCGCCACCCCTGGGGGCGTGCGGGGAGGAGTGCGCTGGGCTGGAGAAACTTTCTCCGCCGGAAGGGGGAAGGGGTGGGGGCTCCAGGAGCGGATACTCACGCCCAAGTCAGCGCTCGGAGCCATCCTCCGGCTCTCTCAGCCCCACCGCCTGGGGGCGTCGGAGCGCGGGCGCCCGCTGCCGCCTCTGCCGCCGCCGCCGCCGCCTTGCAGCGCCCAGCCCTGGTCCCGGGCTGGCCTCGAGCCTCCCGCCCCGACGCCGCGCGCTCGCTTTATACAACTCCACTCGAGCGCGCCCGGGCTTATGTAAAGGCTGGCGGAGGCCCGCAGCCAATAGCGCGGCAGCTGGAGCCGGGGCCCAAGCTCGGGGGGCGCAGGCGCCGCCAATCGCGGCCCGGGGGGCCCGAGGAACTGGGTGGGGGAAGGGGCACCTCCCCGCGCTGATTTAGGAGCCGGGATTGCGGTGGAAGCAGCCGGCAGCCAGGCTGGCCCGGGCGCGGCGGGCACTGGGGTGGGCGGCGGCGCGGGCGGCGGCGAGGGCGGGTGAACCCCCGTGCTCTGCCGCGCCCCGCAGCCGCGCCGCGTAACCTTCAGGAGGCAGCCGGGCCTGGCGAGTGGAGAGAGGGCTCCCTGGGGGGGACTATGGTGACCCGGCGGTCGGGAAGCCGATGTCTCTGGGTGGGTGGCGGGGGGGAGCGCGGGGAAGGCGGTGCAAAGGGGGAGGAGGGGCCGGCGAGCCCTGGACCCCCGCAGCCACCCTGCGCGCGGGGCCCGGGTAGTGGCGGCCCTGCCTTCTCTCTGCCTCCCTGATAGCGATCTGGCATCTCCGGGGCCCCCGGCCGGAGCGGCCGCGCGAGCCACGCCGATGGCGAGATTTGTCGCCGCGGAGCGAGCTCCGCCGAATCGATCTTTATCCAGCCCGGGGACGTGTCCGAGCGCCTCCCGGGTACTGCTCTGTAAGGGGAGCAGAGCTTCACTCTGGTCCCAGAGGGCGGGGAGCAGGCTAGCGCAGCTCGGCGGTCAGGCTGCGGGCAGCTCGAGGCGACTGCGGGCAGAATCTGTTCCCCCTCACCCGCGCTCCCCGCAGGCAGAGTCCCCACCCCACCTAGCCCTCTCTCCAGCAGCACCCACCAGGGCTGAGCCTGACCCTACCTGCTTGGGCCATCTGCACCTATTACCCTTCCTCACTGCTTTGCCCTCACGGAATGCTACCGCTTGCTCTCTCTCCGTTGCCACCAGCTTGCTCAGCTGGGTGCGATGGCTTTGGTATCTCTGGCCCAAGGGTAGTTAGTAGTGGGAGAGCGACTAAGATGGAGAAGACGACTTGGTCAGCAGCGCCCCAAACATCTGTGTCTCGCCCCAAACATCTTTGTCTGGAGCAGGAAACTTGCTTAGGTTTACACAATGGTGGGTCCCTTCTTTTACATCTACCACAGAACCAGGCACATAGTAGGTGCTCAGCAAATTGAATTTTGGCCTTTCACGAATAAGACAGGCCGGCGAGTTTCTGAAAGCCAGACACAGGGTGTCAGAGGAGAAGGATCTGGGATTGTTTGGTCGTCAACTACTCACTAACTAGCCTGGTTTCTGTATGCTTGACTCTTAAAATGACCCGGATGAGGCTCTGCTTTAATAGGCTCTGTCAAGCCGCTCTCCTATCTGGCTCCGGTTATCCCCAATACTTATTAGAACTGTCAGCTCTGTTTTAAGGTGTTTGTGCTCTTCCTCTTAAAAGCAGAAGCTAAGCATACCAGAGCCAGTCTCTTGGGCTGCCAAGGAGCTCGCTCAGGTTCTTGACCCTCAGCTGTGGGGAACCTTTGAGAATCAGGCAAAAGTTACTGGAGTCTTTTTCTGGAAAAATTGGCCAACATTTACACACACGTGACTTTCGAGTGTAATTTCAGGACCATTAGAAATCCCAGCCCAATATCAACTTGTTTCTCCGAGGTTCCAGACCAGTGGTTTGTAATCATTCTCCCTCTAAGGATCACCGAGTATCCTGAACTCTGAGAATCTGATGGATGTGATCCTCAGAAAGATGCTTTCTCATACACACGAGGGTGTGTAGGAACTGCTAGAACTTACTCCACGTCTCTGTGTTAATCCTCTTCATCCAGCAACAAGCAGACTCTTCTCAAGGGCACTCCTGGTCCCCAGCTCCCTCCACAGGAGCAGCAGTAGGCTCTGCCGCCCCCCCCCCCCATGAATCACACCACCACTCTGTGCTGAGGACATCTGCAATATGTGGCTGTGGTCTTGGCACCCAAGAGACTGTCTCCACACGTGTCCTCTGCATCTTGGCCCCTGCCACCCTCTTTATGTAGAAATAAGTAGCAGGTTGAAGGATGCTGTCTGATCCACCTGTGTTCCTTAGCCAGAAGCTCCAACTCAGGGAGACAGCAAGTGACTGGTAATTAACCAGTCTCACTCAATCCCAGGCATCTGAACACACCTTTCTTGGTTATGTTCTCACCTCTCTCTCTCTCTCTCTCTCTCTCTCTCTCTCTCTCTCTCTGCCTGGGAAGCTGTGAGCAGCAGCCCCAGCTGCAGAGCCTCACCTCACCTAAACCTGACAGATCCAGTAACCAGTGCAGTAATTATCAGCATTAGCCATCCAGATGTGAGGAGGTTGTCGGTTCAAAACAACTGTAATAATGTCACTTTCTCACAGCTAGTCAGGTAAGGGAATGACAGGGCAGAGGTGCTGGGGAAGGATGGAGAAATGGGAAGTGACAGGTGTTCCACCCAGGGAGTACTTCAAGGAACCGGTCTGGGCAGATCTGGTCCTAGAATTTCTAATTCTTCTAATGTTGTCTGTGTCTGGAAACCCTTGAAGTCAGGGTGTTTTAGAATTCAGAGAGGTGCCAAACATGTTGCACCATCCTGCGAGGTCTGGAGTCGCATCTGAAAATCAGACACATTCATATTTCTGCAGTGAAATGTCAGGATTTCTAGAGTGAGCATTGAGGGTAAAGTGGTTTTGTGTTGGTTTAGGTCAGGGCTTGTCTCTAGCTGAGTTGCAGCATCAAACTAACAAAACCCCAAACAAATCCCAAACATTTTAACTCTTGGGAATTTGGACATTTGAAATTGCAGACAAGGACTGTGTTTCAGGCTGGTTGTCCCCGAAGAAATGAATTCTTTGTGAAAGTTGCAGAAGCAGCAACCCTGGATGGGAAGGCACAAACTATTATAGGCATTTCAGAGATGTGAAAGTAACCTTCTCAAACCAAACTATTTCTCGATGTGGTCCTCTTTTCTCAGGGAGCACACGTACATCATCTGTCAACAGTATGCTATGAATGACAGGTGGGCAGAAGGGGCTTTTGTCTAGGGTGAAAATAGATAGAAGCTCTTTCTTGTAGAGATGTTTGAGGCTGTGGGGGGACAGTTTGTTCAGGGGCATAACTGTGGCAGACACAGAGAACAAGTTTCCACGTGGCCAGGGTTAGCTCAGAACAACTAGAGATGGGAGAACAGCCAGAGGCAAACTCTTCGAGGCAGGATGCAGACCAGAAAGGCCAACAAGGAACAGAGAAATGCTGCTGAGTCCTGGGGACAGCTGGCAGTCAAGGTCAGAACTGTTCAGGACTTGTAGAAGCTTGGAGAGGACAGTTCGAGGAGGCATCTAGTCATGGTGGCCATCTTGTCTATGTGTGGAATATGCTTTTGGGGTTCCTCCATGTTGCAGTCAAAGTGACTCTCGACCCGAGGGGCTGGATGAGTCTGAGGCAGGGAGCAAGAAGGAGAAAAGAAAAGCTCTGGGGAAACTTCTCACTACACAGCTCTCTGACCCTGTTGGAGTTGTTTAGCCACAGGCCACCCTGCCCCCATGTCATGAGGTTCTTTGAAGCTCAAGGTCAACAGTAAGTAAGTTTACCCTGAATTTTAGGTTATTCAGCTGACCTTTGACCTTTGACCTGGCACCTGACCAGTACATCTTCTCCCTCACCCCCCCTCCACCCGGTCAGAATTCTGCCTCGTTCCTACAAGTTTAGTGACTGGGCTTCCATGTCATTCTCTCTTCCGGTCCCCAGGTTAAGGATTCTGAGATCTGAATATTTTACTTTCCAAAGTCTTTGTCACCTGCTGCTCCACATTCTTGACATCAGCTTCCTTCTCTGCTTCTGCAAACTTCCTCATGTCAGCTTTCTTTGACATCATCTAGTCTGGCTTCACCTCCTCTTCTACCAGCTGCCAGGAACTCCTCTCTCTTGTGGTACTTTGGTGGTCAGGTCTTGCTCCAGGCTGCAGCCCCTCCCAGTCGGGCATCTCCACCTTCCAACCCAGCCAGGTTTCTGACAGACACAAGCTCACAATTGATTCTGGTTTAAAGAAGAAAAACATCCCTTTGTGGAAGCCGATCCTCATCAGCAAATGCCAGGGAGAGGTCCTGGGATGACACCTTTGCCAGTTTCATCCTGTAGGAGGAGAGAAAAGGTGGGAAGTGAACAGGAGGGGAAGGTGGGAAAGGAGGAGAGAGAGGAGAAGAAAGGAGGAGAGAAAGGGAAGAAGGACTCCAGCCGAGGGGAGGAGAATATTTGAAGTCTTTTTCTAGGGTTTAAATGAGCGAGTCTTGTGAGCAGCAAAGGGTCAGGCGTTGAAGATGAAAAGAGACCCAGTGTGTGTGCAAGTGGGAGGAGGGGGACATAGGAGAAAGAGGGGGAGGGCATGGCTGGATTCTGCATGAAGGGCCAGACACAGGAGAACAAAGGCAATTGATGTAACCCGTGTTTGAAATTCACAAGGGTTACCTTCCGGTTACTTTGGGCTCACTAACCAGGGGTGTTGAGCACCTTTTAGTTCTTCTCTGGTTTGCCCTGAAACCGCATCCTCTACCTGGCACAAGATGGGATGAATTTTGCAGTAGTTCTGTCCTGGGACAGAGTGTGATAGTGTGTGTGTGTGTGTGTGTGTGTGTGTGTGTGTGTGTGTGTGTGTGTTATTACCTGCCAGATGCAAGGTCAAATGGGGTAATAAAAGCTTTGACAAGGGACATGTCAGGTAGTGTGCACACAGCACTCAGTAGAGCTCCTGCCATGTAGTGGGTGTGCCCTACATGACACAGTTCTCTTTCCCCTTTCCCCTGCTCCCTGTGCCTTTCCTCTAGCCTTTCCTTCCAGAAAAAGGCCACTCAGCTTCGTCGCTTCCTCCTCTTCAGCCCTTTGGTGTACAGTATCTTCATTTTTCCAGGGCAGAGTGGTGGATTTTCAGCCTTCATATAGTCCTACTCCAATCTGCTACAGCCTTTAATTTACACGGCCCTTTAAAGAATAAGACAACCCTCGTTAATGTGCGCCTGTGACATGGACACACGAACAAAACCTCAGAGAGGTGAAGTGCCTTGCCCAGAAAAGCACAGTTAATGAGAGACAACTGGAATGAAAATTTGGTCTCTTGGGTCCAAATCAGTACATCCTGAACTGTCCAGAATTGAGTAAGCAATTGATTGTTTCACGGTGCTGTTCTTGAGAGTAGAGACCTGGTTTTCTATCTCCCATAAACATCTTCGGGGTCTGGCCCACAGCAAGCCCTCAGTCAGTGTCATTCAGTTCACTTGTAGGTACTCAAGAGAGCCCTGGGTACCCTTGCTTGACCTTTCCTGCACATCAGCACTCTGCTCTGATGCTACCTGCTCATGCCTCAGAGTAGAAGCCCAGAATGAGCCAGCCCTGTGTACACTGTGGATGAGGGCTGCCCAGGAGCCCAGCCACTGATCCACAGTCTGGCAAAGCAGGAGAAAATCAGGAGGAATTAGATTTGTTTATGTATAGCTCAGACAGGCAGAAAATAAAAGCAGCTCAACGCTCATTGCAACAGAAAGGAGCTGAGACTTCATGAAAAGAAGGCTTTCTTCTCCCTGAGAGTTGAGATGTTAGAACAAGATTTCCTGCAGAGGTTGTAGAAACAGCTCCCCTGGAGGTCTCAAAGAGCTGGAGAGCAACTGGCTTTCTAGCGGGATGTGGGTATGAAGGCAATCATGAGTGTGGGGCCTGGACACAGGCAGTTCAGCAGACACCAGGCCTGACCCAGCATCTCTAGGAGTAAGGCAAGAACCAAAAGGTGGGGATGACTGGCAGGGTACAGAAGGCCAGGGAGGGGGAGAGCAGATCTAGTGAGGCAGGTCAGAGATCCAGTTAGCAGGAGCCCACATCAGGCTGCCTTCCTGGTATACAGCCCAGGTTATCCCTTGGTATTAGTGAGGTGGTGCGTTAGGTGAGGCAGCACGGGGACAGAGCACACATTCTGCGTCCCCAGGGACAAAGGCCACACTTTTTCTTTGAGCAGAAGCAATGCAGAGGCTAGCCTTTCTAAATGTTAAATGCAGACCACTGAACCTACAAAGTGAGCCAGGCGGTGGAGTACATACCATCCTAGCACCAGGGAAGCTGGGGCAGGAAGATAAGGAGCTCAAGGCTAGCCTGGGCTACACAATGAGATCCTTTCTCAAAAGCGAACAAGCAAGATATCCCAAATAAAACCTGCGGATTGTTCTTGTACAGTCTCCCTAAGCAGGTTCCAGGAGCGAACTCCACAAACACAGTCCACCTCAGACAAACAGGCTATGGCTTCCTGGAGCCTCCATTTTCACCAAATTTATTTCTAGTGTGTTTTTGTTGGGGGTGGGGAGGGAGAAGAAGTGTGATGAGTGAAAATTAAAAATATAAAGTTAATAAATGTAGGCACACCATGCAGGTATATGCAAAATCATGTAAATACATGGCAGACACAGCATGGGCCTTGGACAGAGCTTTAAGGCTCTCTGTGGAGTGACCACTAGGTTAAGGTGAGGTACCCTGGTTTTTCCAGTTCAGAGCACTTTTTGCAGGAAGTTGCCTTAGAGCTGCTCTCATGGACAGAGTCGCATCCCAGGAAGTAGTTCGCTGTGCTATTCTTCAATCATCTGCACACCTGTGCGTTAGGCACTATGCTTTGTGACAAACATGAGGGTGTTTATATGTTTCCTGTGGCTGAGATGAGGAAATGGGCTCTGAAGGACCAACATCCTCACATGGCTAGGCTAGGCTCCCTTTTGGCCTGTGCTGTCCCTTCCCTAATGTGGGCTTTCTTCTCCCCCAGGTTTGTTCCTTCCATTCAGCAATTACCCAGCACTCCTGCCACATCCCACCCTACCCCTACCCCCGCCCCCACCCAGAGCCTCCCTGGCAGGAAGGACAGGCCATAGACAAATGGGAAATCCAAGAACATCTGTCCTGGTGCCTTTGCGCCTCTTCTGGTGGCCACTTGTACAAGTAAGGGCATTAGCACGGAGGAGTCACCAGCATCCTCAGGTCAGGAGCAGAGCATCCAATTCTAAAGCTGACCAGTGGAGTTCCAGCTCAGTGCACCGCCCAGGGTCGCCTGGAATGTAACCAATTCGGTGAGTGACCCAGGATGGATTGCTCACCAGTAAGCATCTATCCAGGCCTTGTTAGGTGCAAGCTCTTTAAGGCCACGGGGAACAAAGATAAATAAGACCTCTCTGCCTTCAAGGAGCTTACAGCACAGCAGGGAATTGATGCCCAAATCGTGCCCAGAGAAAGAGATGAAGACTAACAATGGGCTGCAGAGATGGGCCTCAACACTCACCCTCCTTTTGCATTCTGCAACCTCCTGCCAGCAGGGGCGCTGTGACACTGGAGGTCATGCTTCTGGTTACCTGTTCCCCTATCTCTAGACAGGACTGCCCCTCTTCTCACGCATAGTGGTCTCAATCCTCACCTTCAGCCAAATGTTCTTTCTCTGCCATTCCCAGCAGTCACCTCAAGCAAAAGTCTGCCCAGCCTGTGTTCCCAGCTGACCCTTCCTTTACAGGGGCTGGTAGCACTCAGAGGCTACTGAGCACACACATGTCTGCTTTACTGCTTTAATTTGTCTTGCAAAACTATGATTGTGCTGTTGTATCCATTTCATAGATTCAAACAAAGAAATAAATAAACAAAACCAAAACCAAACAAACAAAAACCACTGAGTTAAAGGAAGCCACGAGTAAGTGAAAAGCTGGGGGTGTCAGAGTTGTTGCACACACAGCATCAACTGTGGGCCTCAAGACACTCTGGTGTGTTTTTTGATCCGAAAGCTGAGATCTGGGAAGGACCAGAGGTTAAGCTCAGCTGCTCTACATGGCAGCTGAAGTTAGTGTCCAGGTCTGCTTGACTCCTAGCTGGTGTTCATCCTAGACCATTTGATTTTTGAAACTACACCATAGATCTTGTGCATTTCCAGTCACCCTACATCCACTTGTTTTTTGGGAGCATTGGGTCTGCACTTTTTGCTGGGTGAAAACCATGACAAAACAGTCTTGGCCAGACTGTCTGGGGGGCGGGGGGGGGGGGGGGGGGAGGAAAGCTAAAAAGCCCGCCACCTGGTGGCTTTCTGGGTGGTGGCGAGGGATCTGGGCTGGCTCTGTGAGAGTCTGTATGAGAAAGTGACCTTACAGAGAGCACCCAGTGTGCCAAGTGCTCCTCTAAGCACTTTCCCGGCCTCCTCTCACTCACTCTTCACACTCACTACTCGAACTTCGTCCGTCCTATTACATTTCAAAGACAAGGGCACTGGGGCTGAGAGGCTAAATGACCTCTTCAAGGTCATGCAGCCTTCAGTCCCCAAGCTGGGATTCCAATCCAGGTTCTTCTGACACCTGGTCCTGCATCTCCTCACCCCCCCCCCTTCCTGCTTCTGATTCCCCAGACCTCAGGCCCTCACCCTCACCTCTTCTCCCATCGCTGAAGCCATCCTGACTTTTTCTCCTTCGAGTTTGCTGTTCCCTCTGGCCGCCATGTTCTCTCAGGTCCGCCCATCCCTGCCACTTGTCACACACCTCATCCAGGTCACCCTGTAAAGCAGCTATTCCATCCATTCATCCAAGTTGCCCACTGTCCAGTCAGCCAACCCCATGAACTTAGTGTAATGCTCTCTGAAGTACTGGAGTTTGCCCTTCTGTTCTTCCTTGGGCAGGTCAGCTGAGGGCAGCGAATGCCCATCCATGATGGCTCCATTTGCTGGATGTGTGACCAGAAGGCAGAAGCAGGAGAGAAGAGGGGCCTTGACTGGCCTTTTATCCATTTGCATCTCAGGCCTTCTCCTGTGGTTTCCTATCACCCTGGATTTCCATTTTGATGCCTCTTCTATCTATCTATCTATCTATCTATCTATCTATCTATCTATCTATCTATCCATCCAGGACCAGTAGAGAGAACATCTGTCAGGGCTAAGGCTTGATTCAATGTGGTAGGAGACATACAGTAAAATATCTGTACAGTGGGGGGTGGGGAGGGAAGGCTCCCTCCAGGTTTGATGTGGTTTTAGTGCCTGAGCTTTTTGGTGGAGTTTGTTGTTAATTCTTGTAATTAGCTTGTATCCTACCGATATTGCTCTTGGCCATTTAGAAAGGGGTTTAATTGGTCATCGGGGCCTAGACCCTGTTCTGTTCTCCAACTTTATTACTTCCTCCACCACATTCAGAACCTGGAAAGGTAGATTAGCATCTCGGGGCTATAAACTGCCTGATCTCACTCACCCACACTTGGACAGGCTCCAGGAGGCAGACTCTGGCTTGCAGGTTTGATTTGAGAGACCTGCTCTTGCACAGAGAAGGCAGACCCGGGCTCAGCACCTGTGCCGTGCTGGTAGGAGGAGCGGGCTACACCCTTGCAGAGGTGAGTCTGTGACCCATGACAGCAGCAGGCAATAGACATCATTGCCAAGTGGATGCCATTTCGGAGAGTGGCAGTGAGGTGTCAGGGTGAGCCTCCGACCCTCTCATTAGACCTACCATTGTTGTATTGCGTTTCCTTCCTGGTTCTGGAAAAATCAGCAGAGCTGAATGATCACTAACTCCCTGCAGTGCTGATATTCTAGACCTTTTTCTGGGAGTGTGTGTGAGAAAGTACCAGAGGAAAAGAGGCTATTGTTCACCGAGCAGGATTGCACAGTCCTCATGTGCTGAGCTGGGCACAGGGCAGTGTGTTATCTCGGGAGGCCTACCTAGGACTTCTGGTTGCCAGAAGAGGGAAGGAGGTTGAGGACACACAGTCAGTGAGCCTGGAGGAGAGCTGGCCAGTGAAATTTCCCTTATCACAGGCAGCTGGCACTTACTCCTTTCCTACCCTCTGGTCCAGAAAGCCTTGTCCCTCGGGATGGCTGTCCGTTCCCGTGGAGAGCCAACCTAACCCCCACAGTGACTCAGAAGGGACAGCTCAGCTGGGGATCAGGTTGGTTTTTAGTTTAGACTGCTCCTGGCTCCTTGTTAGGCAGCTCAGGGGCGAAGGCTGACCCTGATATAAGTAACGGGCAGTGGACTTGCCCTATGGGACAAGGTGAATCTGTAATTACACCATCCAATGTCCACCTAGGGCTGCATATCTCCTGAGACCAACAGCAACAGCAACAAAAGCAGCAGCTGACTGGGCTCCAGGTGCACAGACCTACTCGTACATGCATAGCCTACAAGGAAAAGGAGACCCCTTGTTTATTGGCTGTGGAGGCTGGGTCTCCAGCTCCGAAATATGAGACGCTTACCCCAGGGCTGAGCTACCAGAATGGACAGGCGTCTCTATGTCGGGATGATAGTAACTCACCAGACAAGACAAGAGGCTGTATTTTCTCAACACAAACTTGAAAAACATGACCAGGCATGTTGTCTGGTGCCTGAGTTGAAACTTGCAGGATTGAGGAGCAGTTGTCAGTACTGTTCTCTGTATGGCCACCTACTTCTTGATGACCCTCGGTTTCACATTCTCGGTTTACCATGCTACCCAAATCCCCCCCACAAAGATTTGTTACTCTGATCTCTCTCCCTGAGAGTACTTCGTGCTTCAAAAATGTAACTTCATATCTACAACCAAACTGACCATTTTCAACCTAAATCATCCTTTCCTCATTTATTTTGGTAGTAGATGATTGGTATAATTCACACTAAGATGTGAATGACTGACAGCCACCTGCCCTGACAGATGTCTTTCTTTTTAAAGATGCTGGTTGATGTCTTACTCACAGGATCCCAGCTGCCTGGCAGTCCAGGCTCTGTGGGATTCCACCGAGCTAGGTAGAGAGAGGCCATCCTCCTCAAGGTGCTATTTTCCATAGGGAAAGTTTTATCTGATCTCCCTGGCCTCTGAACAGAGAACAGTGGATATGGAGAGCCCTTGCAGCACCTTTCCGGTTGGGATCACCTCACCGTTCAGAACTCCGTCTTCAGTGAGAAACCATTTTCATAAGGCTGTAATTTTGTTACAGAAGTTTGTAATTAAATATCCTTAAAAGAAATGAGGTTGCAGGTCCCAATCTCCCAATTTATCATAGACTTAATGCCCCAAGTTACACACTGTTTAATTAAGAATGTATCCCCGTTGTAACTGCTTGCAGCTCCCTGGCCTTAGAGATAGGCAGTGCTCAGAATCTATCAAGAAGGATGCTCTCTGTTCTTGTTGTCCTGTTTACCGAGAGGTCCAAAGTAAGCTCAGCCTTCCTAGTCAGAAACATCAGGCTCTCCCTCATCCCAGCCCTGCAAGGACTCTCTCTCCCTCAGTAAACCCACCCTTCAGTCCTTAGAATCTGAGGCACAGTATTAGCTTCTTCATTTAAGGAACCAACAAGCTCCCCCTGCTGGCTGAGGGCAGCCAACACAGCTGTGTTCTGGAATATCACAGCTCTGTCTTTGGTTTCCTGGGAAACCATGTGTAAGAGCACCTACTATGTGTTAGGCGCAGTGCTAAGGGATATAAGAAAGAGTTTCCAAAGATCTGAGTCTGATAGGAGAGACAGGATGCACATACACATACACAATGGGCTAATGTTTGTTGACTATATCACAGGGAATGGAAGAATTACTTCTTCCACAGAGAGAGTTCATAGGGAGGCTAGCATCTGACCTGCATCTTGGAAAAGCAGCTACATTTTGGAAGGTTGCCAGGGATAGAGGATGGCCAGGATAGGAAGATGTGGGGTTCTGGGAACTTGAAGAAGCTGTGCTCAAGTGAGAAGAGCTTTGCCCATGATGGGAGTAACTGCCAGATCAGAATCTAGAACCCACATTTTCCCACTCTAGCTCTCATTCACCGAGAGTCCCAGGCTGAGAGTCCCAGGCTGAGGGAGAGCACAGGGCTGGGAAGGGAAATGTAGATATGTCAGGGAAATGGAGGAAGGAGCTTGCACTGCTGTAAGAAATTCAATCCCACTTACTGAGGAAGTGAAATGGTCTGGTTAATTTAATTTCCTAATTAGATGGAAGTTCTGTAGAAAGCTTGCTTTGTTAGAAATGTGGATTTAAAAAAAAAGAAAAAAAATCTAAAATGTTGTATGCCACTTTCCTGCCTTAGCAAGCGAAGCAAAGCCACCCTTTCAGTCACTGATAACCCTGGACCCCGCCGTGTCTCACAGTGCAGCTGTAGAAAGCAGAGCATACAGCCCATAATATACAGAGCTGTAGCAGCTTTCAAACTTGCCACCAGCAGTAGATTTACCTACTGTGGATTTTTTTTAATCACCATCTACGATATTTAGGTTTCTTCATTAGTGTGGATAAAAGCATTCTGGTCAAGCCAAGATCCTGGCTCCCTGTGCCCCAGGCAATCGAGGCTTTTTGAGATGCTTAGAGAGACCCCCTCCAAGTCCTGGGAAGCACTGCCCAGACCCAAAACTCTGCTGGGAAGCAGGACTTTGCCAGGAACCTGCAGATACAAGGAGCTCCTTTGTGAAGGAGCAGGGGGGACATTCTGCTGACACTGGCTGGCTCATCCACAAGTCCCCAGCCGGATGCCCCTCCCCTGAAAATCATGAGAAAGTAGCAGAGCTGTTCTGGATTGGGTGCTAGCTGGGATGTGGAGACTAACCTCCTGGACAGTCCCTAGTGATTCCTGCCTTTGAGAGTTATTTCCTGCGTAGATGTCTCCTATATTATAACAGGGATGCTCCATGACCACTGGGTACACCAGACGTGATGGAGCACTGTTCTTCAGTTTGGGTGGAAAGTGCACCTTCCATATTTGGGACTCTATCTGCCTTACAGATCACCTGGTCTGAGGGAAGCCTGCTACCGCTGTGTGGGCAACACAATAGAGAGACCCAGGGAACAAGCACCTGAGGCCACCAGCCATGCGAATGGAACCTCAAAGCAGAACCCTCAGCTTCTTCAGGTGACAGTACTCTGTGATATCCTGGCTACCACTTCAAGGGAAGCTGAGCTGGAAGCACATGGCTCAGCTGTCCTCAGAGTCCTGACCCGCAGAAAATGGGGGAGACAGAAATGTGGCTAAATAGGAGTGAATGGGTGTGCTTCAGAAGATAACCATTACTCTCAATTAGAGTCCTCATCAGGGTGAGGGATCCTTGGGTACTGTCACCCTAACTCAATGGCTAGCATACTCTTGAATCCCGTATGTGGCCATGACACTTAGCCACCCTAGTTCCCTCATTTACAAATAGGAAAGGTGGGACCAAAAGGGAATGGTCTTGTGTGCAGACATGTTGAGACAAGACTCAGTTCTTCTGATTTGGGATTCAGCTTTGCCTCCCTCTCAGCCTGTACACAACTCCTCAATTTACTACCACTTCACTTATTAAATGACTGTAGAGTTCCTATGGTGTGCTAGGAGCTGTTCTAGGTCTAGAGCAATAAAAAGGCTCTAAATACACTTGAGAACTATGGGAAATTTTAGAAAAAAAATATGGGAAAACTCAACAAAATAGCACATACAAGAGGTAGGGGTTGAAGGAATAAATGAATCAGGAGATTCTGCTCTGCCTCCAAAGAACCAGATTCCTTGGTCATTCTTTGAAAGTGAGCCTTTCTAACCAGTATGCAGTAAGAAGACTACAAATAAAACACACGATTACCTTCCTCTAGAGGCTGATGTGGCTGTTATGTCACATATGCATCAGTAGGTGACAGAAAGGAGATAGATAGGCTATGTTTACATTCAATGTTCTGACCTATGAACATCTGAATGAATAGTAACTTAACATTCCTGGGGGGGGGCGTGGAGAAGCAAGCCAGATACCAATACAACTTTGGTGCCATGGTGTCCAGAAGGTGAGCTAGCCTGTGTTGACCACCAGTCTGGCACCAGCCAAGCACCAGATGGACCCCCAGGAAAAGAAACAACCCAGAGACTAAGGGGAGCCCTGCCTGGCCCTGGTTGAGGAGGCTGTGACTGAGCCAGCCCTGAGCGTGCGAATGTGGAAGAGCCAGTACTACCTTTTGTCTGCTTTGTAGTGGTGTTGGCAGGGGAGGGCTCCTCTCCCTTTGGCCTTCACCACCAGTGGTGGACAGGAGATCTGACCCTGATGGGGTCACAAGAGCAGGAGAGCTGTCCCTTCCCCTCACATGCACTTGGGAGAGCAGGCCCTGCACCCTGCCTGGGCATCACACTACAGCTGGCCCTTGATGTGGAGATTGTGGGTGAGCCAGACCTGAGGGAGTGAGTGTGGGAGAGCCAGTCCTATCTTCTGTCTGCTTTGTGGTGTCGGCAAGGGATCCCCTTTATTCTCTTGTGCTCACCACAGATAGCAGGCAGGAGAATTGGCCCTGATGGGGTCATGAAAGCAGGAGAGCTGATCCAACCCCTTACCTGCTGCAGAACTCAAGAGAGCAGGCCCTGCAAGTAGGGTTTGCAGGCCCAGAACCAGGGCTTTGAGTTATCCCACCCCATGGATGAAGTGCATTTCTGTAGACCCAAAACTACAAGATTTCCATGACACAGGACAATAACAGCATATCTGAGAGGAATACCAGTGAGGTTCCAGTACTGACAAAGTAGCAGAAGCCATGGGCCTCATACTAGACCAAGGAGTCATTATAATGAACATTTGCAAGCAAAAATGTGTGGACAAAAGGGAACATTGTGGGACATACTGAGACACACTACAGCTTCCACAATGAGTTTTTCTTTTATGTGGGGGGAGATTGCAAGGGTAGAGTGTGGGTCTGAGGGGAGGTGGGAGAGGAGAGGGAACAGGGTGCATGATGTGAAATTCACAATATAAAAAATCAATAAAAAGAAAGAAACTAACCAAACAAAAAAAGACACAAGATTAAGGGCTAGTGAGTTGGCTCAGTGGGTAAAGGCACATACTACCAAGCCTAGTGGCAAGAGTTCAATCCCTGGGACTCATGTGGTGAAGGTGAGAACTGACTCCTAGGAGTTGGCATCTGGCTTCTTCATGTACACTGTTGCAGATTCAGGCAAACATACACACAAATAAATAGCTGTAGTGATTTTTTTTTTTAAGGAAATAGGATTAGGGCTATGGAGATGACTCACTGGGTGGAATGCTTACTAGGCAAACATGAGGAACTGAATTCAGAAGATCCACGTCATGCCTATAACCCTAGTGCTGAGGATAGGGATTTGGAGCTGAAACAGGAAGCTCTGCGTTCAGTGAGAAACTTTGCTCCAAAATGAGGTGACAATAGAGGAAGATGTTCAGGATTGATCTCTGGCCTCAATAGGCCGAGGTGTGTATACACATGTGTACGCGCGCGCGCGCGCACACACACACACACACACACACACACACACACACACACACACACGGAGATGAGATGGAGGGGGGGGTGATAGTATTGCCTTGGAAAGAATGTTGAAGTATTGCAGAGGAAAATTGATCTCTTTGAAAATTAGTCACACTCTATGCACCCCTTCGACATACACGAAACATTTTACATCCAATCATCAGGGTTCCCTGATGTGTTAGAAGCTCATCTGTGAGCAATCCATGACTTCATAGGCCCAGTACTCTTAATGTCATCTAACCTGTTGTTTTAGGTGAGAAAATGGGCATAAGGAAAGCCAGTGACTTGCTTCAATCTCTCAGGAAGTTGCAGTAAATGAGACCTGGCTCCCCACAGCAGAGCGCTGGCTTACAGGAAGTGCACAGAACTAGAGGAAACCCAGTGCTTCGGGAAGTCCTACGCTTGTATTTATTTTCTTTTAATATCTCTCAGGGGCAGACAGAGTGGCTCAGACGACCAACTCTGTCTCCAGAGCCAGGCTAGCAGGCACCAAAGGACACCTGTTAAGATGGAGCCATTAGAGAAAGGGGCTGGCAGGGCCAACAGACAGAGTAGGAGAAAGAGGCTATGTGGCAGAGCCCCCAAGACAGTTGGCTTCACAGTGATCTCTGGCTGGTCCTGGGGGCTCAGGCGGCTCTTTTGCCATGTGGTGACAGTTCAGATCTGAGTTGGCCTTGGGTTACCCTGTGTTATCAACCAGTTCAGTACAGTGTGGAGGAACTGGGTCCTAGTGCCAGCCACTTTGGCTCAGTCAAGCCCTGGACTTACCAGTGAGCACCTTGGGCCACCAGCCAGCTTCTTTTCCTGACCTACGAAGTGGGGACACTGATGGCCCTAACCCCCGCTCCCCACAGGCTTGTTGTGAGGATCAAACTAGTGAGTTTTGCAGAGCACAAATCAGAAGACAACAGTGTAACAAGTTCTGTATAAATATATGGCAAAACTAATGACAAAAAAATTATATTCCTGGTGATGATTCCCGGATTCAGCGGTTTCCGAGGTTCCTGCTGGTCTGTTTTTCTGAGTCTCTGAGAGAGGGGAGGAGAGTCCTGCCCAGGGACTTTTAATGGTCTCTTGGTCACTGGGTGAAACCCAGCGGGTTTGCACCACTCAGATTATTACTCAGCATCTTAGAACTCTGTGGTGTTATAGCTGTTTTCCCCATGTTCAAAATGTGTCCGTGCGGGCCCGCTGCCATCTTGGATCCCCAGATGTCCCTCAACCGAAGAATGGGTTAGAAAACAGTGGTACATCTACACAATGGAATACTACTCAGCCATCAGAAACAACAAAATCATGCAATTTGCAGCCAAATGGATGGAACTAGAGAAGCTCATCCTGAGTGAGCTAACCCAGACTCAGAAGGATGCACATGGTATCTATTCACTTATAGTCGGATTTTAGCCATATAGTGCAGGATAACTATACTACAACCAATGCACCAAAGGGAACATGGACACAGACTTTGTTTCCTGTCAATGAGACACTTTTCCCTAGTGGTGCTGCCTTGTAGGCTCCCAGTGTATGAGGAGGCTCTTGGCCCTCATATGACTGCTGAACTGGGGTGGGGGACTGTTATGTAGGGACACTCCACTCCAGAGGAGTGGGATGGAAGGGATAGGGGGTAGAGGGTGGGAGGGCAGGACTGGGAGGGGTGGAAAAAGGACACTATGATGGAGATGTAACCTGAAGTAATAAATAAATAAATTAAAAAATTATATTCCTTCAGGTTTTGTTTTTTGCCCACACTTAAAAAGTAGTTAGATTTTAGTTAGACATGGAAGCACATGCTTATAGTCCCAGCACTTGGGAGATAGAGGTAGGAGGATTGCTCCAAGTTCAAGGTTAGTCTGACTGATAAATTATCAGGCCAGCCAGAGCTACATAGTAAGACCCTATCTCAAAAAAAAAGTTTTTTAAAAAATCAGCTCTATTGAAATACAAACTTTCCATAGTTTTATATACCACCTGCTGTGAGTATATGCTTAGCCATGATCATAGTGGCTAGTTCTATGAATGATGTGTAAGTGTATGTTAGAATGGGTGACTGTGGCAGACACGCATGTTCTTAAGAACTACCTCAATCAGGATGCAGAAGACTCCACTACCCATAAAGCTTAATGCCCTCATCTCTGGCAGCCCGTTACCAGCCCATTATTTTTGGCCCCAGCCCAGGTGAACCTGATCTTTGTCACCAAAGGTACAGGGGGTACAGCTCTATCAATGAGCAGCTGTCAGGCTGCCAAGGTATAGGTGCATATCTATTATATAATCTGGCTGTTGTACCTCATAGGTCCTACCGTCACCCTGTCAGACACACTAGGAAAGCTCATATTTCTTACAGATAAAGAAACAAATGCAGGAAAATTATTAAGCAAAAGGACGACTCATAAATAATTGGTAAAGAGGATATGAAAATATTTGTGCAATTCTTGAAGTTTTTTTTGTCAGTTTGGCATTATGCAGAAAAGATAAACATAAATATCAATAGACAGAGAGGTACTACACAGCATGTTGAACACAAGTCTTTCTCAGAATCTTCTGAGAAAATCTTCAACCTTGCCACAGCCCAGGTCTGGCTGCGCATCGAAGGATTCAGAGCTCTGCAGGTGAGGCCTTGGGTGTCCTCTTGGTGCCCAGCAAGGCATTCAGAGCTCTCCAAGCCCCCAGGGCCTTGGCAGGAGAAAGCCCCTCCAGCTGGCTGAGCCCACACTGGCCTTTGGCATAGAAAGGGCCATGCTTGAGTTTGGCGGGCAAAGAGCTGGCTCGGGTTAGCAGGCAGCTGTGTTTGTAAAAGCACTTTGTGTCCATAAAGTGCAGTGTATGTATCGCAGGGCTTAGGGCATCCCACATCCCTAGAGAACAAGGATGCTTGAAAGTAAAGTAAGTAAGTAACCAAAATATCAGCTACTTATTAGCCCTGCATCTAAACTGCTGTTGCTGCTACTGAGTAGGGTGGCCAGCCATGTGATTTACCTGATAGATCTTGCTCCCTTTCCTCCTGGGAAAGCTGGGAGGGCTGGTCTCCTAGAACCTATCACCAGTCTTAAACTTGGCAGCCTAGCTTCAGTTACCATGGTATTAGCCAGAACAGGATGCCATTTAAAAATAAAAGTCACACACAGGGTATCGAAACAGCAGATACTAAGTTTCTCAAGCCTCTGGTTACAAGGGCCTTGCAAGGTTCTTGCTGACAGACCCCTCCCTGGTGAGGGCTTTCTTCTGGGGCTTGTCAACATGGCTTCCTTGCACTGCTTTCATGTGGTCTTTCTTCTATGCTCACTCTAGGAGAGAAAAGAGACTCCTTGTGTCTCCTCTGCTTGTAAGTTGGCATAGGATCCGCCTCTATGACTTCGTTTTAACCTAATTCCTTCTGAAAATGCCCCCCATCTCCAACATAGTCATGTTGTGTGAATTTCAACAGTTCGTAAACTTTCAGTCATAGCCACCGCCACCCATCCCAGTGTCAGTCTGTCACCACCGTCACCTTACCTGCGGCTTTGGCCTTGGCTGTCCCTGCCCTGGGATGGTTCCCACGCAGGCAGGTGTCACCTGCCATCACCTCCTGTCGTTGCCTGATCCAATTCCTTTGGTTCTTAGCATTTGCTGCTTGTGAGGAATGTTCTAGATCTCAGAACACCACTTTCTTGAAGCCACCTTTATAATGAGCCAGATTTACAACCCCAGAAAAGAACTCTCTGGTCTTCATAGCCCAGCCTCCCCTTTTCCTGGCTTTGCCCTGAGAATGTCTATATCATCAACAAGAAGCCTGCCAGCTTCATGAACACAGGGGCTTGTGAAAGTTAATGAGACTCAGACTTCTAGCCCTCCTGGAGGTCACTGTCACCAAATCATGCCCCAGAGCCCCGCGCTGGCCTCTTCCTGTCGCCGGGACATCATTAGAAATGTTAATTATTAATTATCACTAAAAGCCCTTTTTGCTGCATTGCTGTTCTCGCTATCTCTTTTCCCCCCCTTTCTTTCTGTAACCGGATCCTGGTTCCTAGGTTTCCCATTTTCCTTCTAGGCCCCCTCCTCTTCTTACCTTAAGTCTCATCTACACACACCTGCTTCCTTCTTTCAAAGTGTGGAGGACCTAAGGACAAACAAACTGGGAAGAAGCTGGGCAGGAACAAGGTGCTAATGTTCTCAGTAACTCCCATTCCTTCCACCCTCTACCTTTGTAGCTCAGGTGCTAAGACCTCTTTTGGGATGACAGTCCCTTGTGTGTGTGTGTGTGTGTGTTGCTGTCCCTATATCCATCACAGTACCAAAATGTCCTTGTATTCAATCACAGTATCTCAAACCTCCACTGTTGATGAAAAAAAGAGCACAGAGAAATAAGGGAACAGCTCAAAACCACAGGTGACCATCTGAGACCTAATAACTTTGGTTTTTCTCTGGCTACACAGGTTGATGGGAAAACCATGGCCTTTGAGGTGAGAGAGCTGGGTTTGAGTTGTTTTGCTGAGTGGTTACTGTGTCCGTTCAGATAAGTGAAATGGGTTTTCTGAGCCTCATTATTAAAATATGGCAATAATTTTCCCTCTTTGGGATTATTGGAAAAATTAATGAGATGATGATCTAACCTGCCTCATAGTAGGTGTTTAATATACGTTTGAGTCTTAGCCATTAAAACAAATTAAAATTTCTGACTTTCTATGTGACAAGGCTGAACATTTGAACTTCTAACCAACTGCTGTGTCAGACACTGCTCTGCATGTTTTATACATGCTACTCATTTAATCCTTGTGACAACTTTCAACAGAGACCCAATTATTATTATTATTTATTATGGCCATTTAGCAATGAGTATTATAACAATTGCTGCTGAAGCAGACAGTCAAATATTGAAATGTTAAATAACTGGTCTGAGGTCATGTGCTAGCAGAGGGAGCTGGGGAGCTCTGGGATGGCTTGGCCCTGGAACTTTCATCTATTTATGTAACTACCCATCGAACGCAACTGATGGCACCAAACTATTCCTTGAAGGTGGTTAGAGAAGCCCACATCTGACCGTAGCAACAACAACAGCAACAACAACAAAGAGGATGTAAAACGACTCGCTTATATTTTATATTGATGACATATTTAAAGTGGTAACATTTTGGATATATATTGAAATTATAAAATTAATCTCATACACTTCTTTGGGGTGTGTGTGTGTGCATGTGTGTGTGTGTGTGTGTGTGTGTGTGTGTGTTTCTCTTGATCAAACTCGAGATTTCACACACTTGCTAAGCAAACATTCTTCTATTGAACTATACCCTCATCCTCCTTTGTCCTATTTTCAATGTTGACTACTAGAAAATTTTTGTTTAGTGGTAGATCGTGTGCTTGGAATGTACAAGGTCCTGGCTCAATCTTCAGCATTAAAAAGAAAGAAAATTAGGTGATGTGGAGATCACTTTGTATGCTCACTGGACTGCATGGCCTAGACCCTTTCTTATAACCCCTGCCATATTGTCACCAGCAGTGAGAGTGTGTGGAGAATGAAGTGGCTGGGTTATGTTTGATGTGATGGTGACATCGCTGCTATATCTGAAACGCTCCCTCCCAGGATTCTGTCATGGTAGTATGGGAGGTCACTTCTTACCATATAAATATACATATCCCTCAGTAAATAAGGTCTCAGGCCTTCTCCAGAGCCATCTAAGTATGGCCTTGGTAGATCAAGTCTTTGACCTTGAATGTTTGGCCTCTCTGCATCTTAGCCTGGAGGAGGCAGAGAAAGCCAAGAGGGTTTGTCCCTACAGAGTTTACTGCCTGGTACTGCCTCAGGTAATGGGAGAATTCCATCAACTTGAGCTGATGTCCCAACCAGCAGTGTCCAGGCCTGGCAGAGGGAGAGTCAAGCAGAGGAAAAGCCTTGAGCTCATTCTCAGGGTTCCCAAAACAAACCCTGCCTGGGCATCTCAGATCTTCTTTGTAAGTACTTCCTCTCATGGCAGAGCTATGCCCCTGCGTGCCTGCTGGAGAACACTTCAATTTTTTATAAGGCTCCTTTTTTTGTATTGAACCTCTTTACAGGGAGCTCAAATACCCAAAATAACTCTGAGTTCTATTTTCTGGAACTATGTTTCTCAGAGTTCCAGAGAACATGACAAGGAGTTCAGTGTTCCTAACACCTGGTGAATCAGACCCTCGGGGGATGGTCAGGAATTCCCAGTCTTGGTGCCACCAGTACCCAACTGTGTTCAGGTGTGATTAGATATGGCATAGGCTTGTCAGTAACTTTCCCTAAAAATAAAGTGGCCAGTTTTTCAAATCATTTGCCTCTTAAATGAACAGGCACAGACTCACAGTCACCCCTCCAGCATGTGACTTGTTCTCACTTGCTTCCAGGGTACTTTCTGAACTGGAAGGGAAGGGTGTGGCATTGCTGGCACATGATGACAGTGTGTGTACTGATACCTGTCCCTGCCCAGAGACATCAGTACTTCAGCAATGCAGGAGAACAAGGACTGAATCACCCATTAACTAACACTGTGGCTTGCTGTGTGGTCAGCAGTGAGCTCAGGATCTTAGGACTGTTCTCTCACTTCACCTCCCACTTAGCCTGTCAGTAATCTGTGGGCTGTGGACTCATTACTGGCTTATTTTATTAATGAAGACACTGAGCAGAGAGGTTAGGTAACCTTCTCAAGGTCACCTAGTTGGCAAACAACACGTCCGAATAAGGCTGTGAGCAAGGAGGTAGCTCCATTCTTGGTGGCTGTATCACTTCCACAATGATGAGAGGTGGCCGCAGGGACCTGGATGATCCTTGTCCAGGGACCTTGAAAGACAATCCAGCCTTCCTTCTAGAAAAGGACTTCAGAGACACAGAACACTGGGAGGCAGACAGGGCAAAGACCACCCTGTGACCACATCCCCAGGACAGAGTCATGATGGACTGTTCGAGGAATCCTGCCTCCATCAAGAATAGCCTAGAACTAGAGCCAGCCGACAAGCTTGCTTTGCTGACTTCTGTGCCAACACATCTACCCCATTCTTGGCTTTGGACATTTCAACTCGAGGAAAAAAACCATACTTTCCAATAAGAAGCAGATGAGAACACAAAAGGCCAGAGCTCCATGGTGAGGCATAGATATGTGTTTCCCACCCCAGGCTCCAGCCCTGCTTAGATGCCAGCTGGGCAAATAGGACAAGAAGCTGTGACACTTCTCCAGCCATCAGACTTCTGCAGGAGGCCAAATCATCATGACGAGTGTGCCTTAGATTGTGGTGATAGTGACAAGCCATTGTTAGTTCTTTGCAAGAACATGGGAGAGAGAAAGAGAGAGTCTGAAACTGGGATGTATGGTAGAAATGTTCTGGCATATGAACATCATCTGCCCCATGGGTCCAGCAGAGGAACACAGGTAGACATGCAGGTGAAGGTGTCTGTAAGGAGGCCTATGCTGGTTCCCATGGTGTGGCTTATTTACAGCAGTATTCTGTTCCCTTTGTACTGTCCTCTGGACCACAGTTCTCCACTCCCTCTGGACTGCTTCTGCTGCACAGCTTTTCTCTGCACTGACTGACCGCCATTCTCAGGACATGCTTCTCTCCCTCCTTTTTTTCTGTGTGCTTGTGTGCATGTATGAGTGTTTGTGTGTGTGCAAGTGCAGTGTGTGTATGGGGAGGCACATGTGCATATGTGTGAATTAAGTGGAGGTCCTAGGGCAGCTTCTATTTTCTTGAGACAGGGTCCCTCATTGGCCTGGAACACACCAGTTAGACTAAGCTAGCTGCTCCAGTAAACTCTAGACGCCTCCCGTCTCCAGATCCCCGGCACTGGATTACCACGTGTGCCACATGCCCTTTTTTCACGTGGGTGCCAGGGAGGGGGTCAAATTTGAGTCCTCTTGCTGTAAGGCAAGTGCTTTGATGACTGAGATGCCTCCCTATCCCCAGGCTTCTATCTCTCAATAATTTTCTCTCTCTGTCATGCCCAAGGTGAGCATGCATTCCAGACAGGACTGACTAGTTCTGAGCACACAGGCCATGTGATGGTCTAGACCAGGGACACTTCACTTCCCCTAATGCAGCCAAGATGGTTCTCACTTTACGTATCGTGTGTCAACCACATAACACAGTTGGACCAGGACGAGCTCGTGGCTGACTTACAAATAACAAACAAATAGGTCATTTTCATGTGGATTGCTGCCAAACCAGGTCTACCCCATCCGGTACTCATGCAATTAATTTTTAACCTAAATGCAGGACTTTGCATTTCTCTCTGTTCCTTTCCATCATGTTGGTTTCATCCTCCTGTTCCTTCCTGCTGAGGTCATTTCTTATTTCCGTCCTGACATCTGTAGTGATAACTCTGTTTCCCAGCTTTGTGTCTGTTGTAAACTTGATTGGAACACCTTGTCGGCTGTCATCTGAGTCACAAATGCCAACGAGGTCATTGCCAAGGACGGAGCTCTACAGCACGCCCCTAGAGACCTCCTTCGGGTTGGCACAGAAAAACTCATCAACATTCTTTGACAGTAGTTGCTCATCTGGCTATGACTACATTTCCTGTCCTCTGACCTTGTTCACATCCCCATCATGTCCTCAAGGGCACCTTGTCACACACCAGGTGCAGCCAAGACACACTGAGCCCATGGCTTTGATCTTCCGCTTGAGTGAATTGCTGCTAATGTGTGAGGAGCAAGATATTTACTGATAGGGGGTGGAGAAGAGAAATAACTGTGTGACCGACTAAGGGAGAAGCCCCATTTGAAATCAAAAGTTTATCTCTCTTTCTAGAAAGAACCATCTCACTCCCTCAGGCATTCATACTGTTTCCTTAAAATAGTCTGTTGTACATCGTGGTTGTTGCATGTGTTTTTTTTTTTCCCCTCCCCTATAAACTTCTGAAATGCTTTTTCTTCTCTCTTAAACTCCCTTGTTATCTTTTATCATTGTGTGGCCATGGAGATGGCTCAGCAGGTAGACATGCCTGTTGCTAACCCTGATTAACTGAGTGCAATCGCTGGGCCTTCCATGGTAGGAGAGAACCAACTCCTGAGGGCATCCTCTGACCTCCACATGTGTGCCTTGGCACATACAGACACACACACACTAAAATACATCAAAATTGAAAGAAAAAGAAATGCCTGCTGTAAGCTAGGAAGAGCACTTGTCCACTGTGTACAGTCCCTTGGATTCTGCTCTTAGCATCACAGACACAAACAGAAATGTCTTAAATCATCAGGGATTATCTAAATCATTAAATTCAAATGTATAAAAAATTATGAAGCCAGGAACCTGGATTGATGCAGAAGCTTTGAAATTGTTCACTTTGTGCACCCATAGCACATAGCTCAAAGCATTGCTTGCAGCTGGTGCTTCACAGATGTGTGTGAATGGTCCACACATACACAAGTGAAGCCAGTGGAGGTGGACGCCATGCTTCTCTTGCGTTCACACTGGGGCAAATACCAAAATGATGTGACAGGAGACCTAGAGCTCAGGTTATGGCGGAGCATACATAATCTGTGACAGCTCAGCCATCTTCACCAGCCACCAGTTGTTAAACCAGAGCACTGTTCACCTGTAGGGAACAGATGAAGTCCTCAGTGGATGTGTATTGTTGACATGGGAACAGCCATGTCAAGGACCCCAGTGCCTCAGACCCATGGAATTTGGCAAAGCCTTCCCAAGGTCAGGCTCAGGGAACTGGCAAAGCCTTCCTCAGATCCATGTCTGAATTTTAACAGACTATACAGGAAACTCCCCCTCCATAATAGCTGTTCTGAACCTGTGGAGAACTAAGACCATCAGAAAACATAGATATTTACATTACAATTCATAGCAGTAGCAAAATTATGGTTATGAAGTAGCCATGAAAACAACTTTATGGTTGCGGGTCACCACAGCATAAAGAAGAGTATTAAGGGGTCACAGCATCAGGAAGGTTGAGAACCACTGTCCATGATGTTTACAGATTGAGACTGCTTCCCTAGAGAAACCTCCAACTGAGACTAGCTAACCCTCTTCTTGTGCTATACCCAGTAAACGTGCTGAGGTTCTGTAACCGAACTTTTAAGTTATTATTTAACACTTATTTATTACTAAATTCACTTATAACAAACACCAGCAATTTCTTAACTATTAATCCTATAAATTCCTACAACCCCTTTAACCTATCCATTAAACCTATTGATAATCATAACAACTACTTTCATACCCTTTTAGAATGATACAGTCTCTGGGGCAGGTCCTCAGTCGTCAGGAAACCAATCTCGGGGGTAGACTCTTTAACGCACTTAGCAGTCCTTTTTCTGGATCTCTCAGACGCAGGTTCGTCAGGGTAAATTGGCTATCGAAGTCTCACTTTAAATAAGGCTTGAGGCTTTCTTCTCTCTGGGAGACCTCAGCGTCTGTAGGCCACCTTACTTCCTTCGTATCAGCAACTCTGCCGTTCTGCCTCAGTCTTTAAAGCTGGCCACAGTTCCGTTCAGGCCACTGTTCGGACAGGTCAAACCCCTCTAGGCAAAAGCTGAGCCACAGGGTTTAGTCCTTGGCCTTTTGCTGTCTTGCCGAGGCTTTCTCTGCTCACCAGCTTCCTTCTGCCTCAGGGAGATCTGGCCATTGGTCTACCAGAACTTTCTCCAGCAGGACTCTCGGAGCTTTCTCATATCGGGGGCCCTTAGCACGCACGCTCTCTGGGCTCATCCACTTGTCCTTAAATAGGATCACTCCTTGTTCCACCTGCTTCAGCTTAATTTGGGCTCTGCCCACTTAGCAGTTGAAAGCAATGCCAGGTCATAAAGTCTTTCCTTGTTTCACCTGGCTTCAACCTTGTTTTTCAGTCCAAAGAGACTCCCCTCATTTCACCTGACTTCATCCATAAGCTGATAAGCTAATTGCTCACAGCAGTTGATCTTCATGCCCCGAATTAAGAGACTGTATCAGAAACTTAGGTATTCACTAAATCTAACTTATATTAACCTATCAGCCCCTACAGGTTCTGCATTGCTGCCCAGCTGGCATGCCTCCATCAGCGCACTCATGGCCCACCTGGTTCCAGCTTCTCTGTATATATATGTGTGTCCTTTCTTTATTCCCTCGGGTCCCCAGTCAGGTTTTCAGGACCGAGCTCTGCTTGAAGCAGCACATACTAGTCTGTGTTGGCATCTTCTCTCTCACTCCACCTCCAGGAAGATAAGCTAGCCCATGCCTGGCCAGAGGATGTAGACCGAAGAAGCTTCGTTAGGCATGGGGAGAGACAAGGGATCCCGGGGAGAGCAAGAGCAAGGGCAAATGATGGACTCAGAGAGAGGCATTGCTTGCAAAAGAAGTTAAGCCCATGGGCATCGGGACTGAGAGGTGGACACAAGTCTCAAAATGGCAAATAAACCAAGACTGTAGGTAGCATGAGAATGCTAGAAAAATTAAGGGAACAGAGTGGGCACGCATTGCTACTTGTATGCGCCAGGTGACCTCAGAGCTTTTACTGTTACGAGGGCATGTGGTGTGGCCCCTCAGGCACGTAGCTCCTTAGAAGATCCAGATCTGGACAAACTGCTAAGTGACTTTAACTCACGGCATCTTAAACTTTTCCATTTGTGACCCTCCTTTATTCAAGGACTTTTTATATGATCCTGAGTATATAGAATAGGTATAAAACATTTGCTGTTAATAAATCATAAAGAAATTTATTTTAAAATAATTCATTGGTGTGTATATAATTTTACTATTTATTAAAGATTAAAGAAAAGCTGCATATTCATGAGATTGATGTGTTTGTTTTTACATCAAGAACTGACTCATGGCTAAACATGTGATCCTGCAGAAAGTGAAATGCCTTCAATTTTTAAAAAAGCTGATATTTTGATTTTGTGATCATCAATTCTGAGAATACTATTTTGCATAAATATGATACAAGAAATGGCACAAGTATGTTTAGGGCCATTGTAGAGAATATTGGAAAATTTGATCTAATCCCAATTCAAATTCATTTAATAATTTTTGTGAAACAAAAATCAGCAAACTCAAACTGTAATTTTCATTATATCTATTTTTTTTTTAAGAGAAGCTACAATGCCACAGTGTAGCACTCATAGAGGTCAGAGAACAGCTTTCAGGAGTTTGTTCTCTTCTTCTACCATGTGGGTCCCAAGAACAGAACTTGGGTCATCATGCTTGGCAGTGTGAGCCTTTTCTTCCTGAGCTACCTTACTGACTCAAACAGTAATTTTCTAAATCAACATTCTAACACAAAGTCATCCGAAGATATTCTTTGAGGCTCACATGCTGGGGAATGATGGTAGAAAAATATTTTTAACGTCTATGTTTTTTTTTTGTCATTAAACCACATGTTTCTGTAAGAGCAGAAAACTGTACTTCAATAATAAAAAAAACCACTGCAATCTAAACTTGACAATATTCTTGAATATGGGACAAGGTGTTTCAGGCAGCCTTTGGTGATGCCACACGGGCTGATGGAAGGCATCTGCAGCATAAGGTATGCATGTCACATGATCAGTACGAAGTGAAGGGATACAGCACAGGTAAGCCTGCCCAGAAGCAACTTCAAATTCATTCATGTCTGATTTTAAATTCATGTTTAGTTGTTATGTGTCCAGAAATATTTTTCCTGCGGCCAAGTTCTTTGTGACCCCCACATTCTATTATGTGACCCCTCATGAGGTGGAGACCCGCAGATTAAGAAGTTGTGATATCATAGGTGTGTGGGTTTATTTCTGGGTCTTCAATTAGATTCCATTGAATCAATTCAACTAGTCTGTTTCTATACCAGTACCATGCTGGTTTTATTACTATTGCTCTGTAGTATAACTTGAAATCAGGGATGGTGATACCTCCAGATGTTTTTTTTTTTTTATTGTACAGGATTGATTTAGCTATTCTAGGTTTTTTGTTATTTCATATGAAGTTGAGAATTGTTCTTTCAAGGACTGTAAAGAATTGCATTGGTATTTTGATAGGAATTGCATTGAATCTGTATATTGCTTTTGGTAAGATGGCCACTTTTATTATGTTGATCCTACCTATCCATGAGCATGGGAGATCTTCCCATTTTCTGATGTCCTCTTCAATTTCTTTCTTCAAAGACTTGAAGTTCTTGTCATACAGGTCTTTTATTTGCTTGGTTAGAGTTACCCCCAGGTATTTTATATTGTTTGTGGCAATTGTGAAGGGTGTTGTTTCCCTAATTTCTTTCTCAGCCCATTTATCTTTTGTATAAAGAGGGGCTTCTGATTTTTTTAAAATTAATTTTGTATCCACCTTGCTGAAGGTGTTTATCAGTTGTATTAGTTCTCTGGTGGAATTTTTGGGGTCACTTATATATACCACCATATCATCTGCGAATAGGGATAATCTGACTTCTTCCTTTCCAACGTGTATCCCCTTTTACCTCCTTTAGTTGTCTTATTACTCTAGCTAAAACCTCAAGTACTATGCTGAAGAGATATGGAGAGAGTGGGCATCCTTGCCTTCTCCCTGATTTTAGAGGAAATGCTTTAAGTTTCTCTCATTTAATTTGTTGTTAGATACTGGCTTGCTATATATTGTCTTTATTATTTCTAGGAATGGTCCTTGAATGCCAGGTCTGTCCAGGACTTTTAGCATTAAGGGGTGTTGGATTTTGTCAAATCCTTTTTCAGCATCTAGCGAGATGTTCACGTGTTTTTTTCTTTCAGCTTGTTTATATGGTGGATTACATTGATGGATTTTCATATACTGAATCACCCCTGCATTCTTGGGATGAAGCCTACTTGATCATGGTGTATGATACTTTTGATGTGTTCTTGGATTTGGTTTGCTATATTTTATTAAGTATTTTTGCATCTATGTTTTTGAGGGAAATTGGCCTAAAGTTCTCTTTCTTTGTTAAGTCTTTGTATGGTTTAGGTATCAGGGTGACTGTGGCCTCGAAGAATGAGTTTGCAGTGTTCCTTCTGTTTTTATATTGTGGAAGAGTTTGAAGAGTATTCGTATTAGCTTTTCTTTGAAGGTCATTTAATTTTTGACAAAGAAGCTAAAACCGTACAATGGAAAAAGAAAAACATCTTCAGCAAATGGTGCTGGTCTAACTGGATTTCTACATGTAAAAGAATGCAAATAGACCCACACTTATCACCTTGCACAAAACTTAAGTCCAAGTGGATCAAAGACCTTAACATAAAGCCCGATACACTAAATCTAATAGAAGAGAAAGTGGGGGAAAGCCTCAAACTCATCAGCACAGGTAACAACTTCCTGAACAGAACACCAATAGCTCAGACTCTAAGACCAACAATCAATAAATGGGACCTCATGAAACTGAAAAGCTTCTGTAAGGCAAAGTACACTGTCATTTGAACAAAAGGGCAACCTACAGACTGGGAAAAGATCTTTACCAACCCCACATCTGACAGAGGGCTAATATCCACAATTTATAAAGAACTCAAGAAATTAAACACCAAGAAACCAAATAATCCAATCAAAAAAATGGGGAACAGAGCTAAACTGAAAATTCACAAAGGAGGAATCTCCAATGGCCGAGAGACACTTGAAGAAATGCTCAACATCCTTAATCATCAGAGAAATGTAACTCAAGATGACTCTGAGATTCCATCTCACACCTGTCAGAATGGCTAAGATCAAAAACTCAAATGACAGAACATGCTGGCGTGGTTGTGGAGAAAGGGGAACACTCCTCTATTGCTGGTGGGAGTACAAACTTGTAAAACAACTATGGAAATCACTCTGTTGATATCTTAAAAACTTGGAATAGCCCTACCTCAAGACCCAGCCATACCACTTCTGGGTATACATCCAAACGAATCCTCACCAAACCACAAGGACATCTCCTCATCTATGTTCATAGCAGCTTTATTTGTAATAGCTAGAAACTGGAAACAAGCCAGATGTCCCTCAATCGAAGAATGGATTAAAAAAAAAAGTAGTACCTCTACACAATGGAATACTACTCAGCCATCAGAAACAAGGAAATCATGCAATTTGCTGCCAAATGGATGGATCTAGAAAAGCTCACCCTGACTGAGCTAACCCATACCCAGAAAGATGGACATGGCATGTATTCACTTATAGTCGGATTTTAGTCATATAATACAGGATAACTATCCTACAACCAATACACCAAAAAAGAACAGGAACATAGACCTTATTACCTGTTAGTGGGACACTTTGCCCTAGTGGAGCTGACATGTAGGTCCCCAGTGCAGGAGGAAGCTCTTAGCCCTCATATGACTGTTGAACTGAGGGAAGCTGATATGTAGGGGCAGCCCACTCTGGAGGAGTAGGATGCGGGTGGGGGGGAAGGTGGGAGAGAGGGGAAAGGGTGGAAGTATGGGACCAGAAGAGGAGGAGAGAGGGACTGTGGTGGAGATGTAACTTGAAGTAATAAATAAACATTAAAGAAAGAAGAAGAAGAAAAGGAAGAAGTTGTGATATCACTCCACGCTCTTCCTACTCCACACTGGAAATGTCAATCCAATCTAAGTGTTCCAGAGATTCTATGCACAGTGGAACTAGCATGGTGAGTCCTTGGGAACAGAAAGAGAGGTCTGGGAAATAGTCCAGGGTCTGGCTATGGTACTGGTGGATCACTGAATTCAAGGACTGTTTGATTACCAGAGGGACCTTGTGGGAGAGGTAGAGGGATCTTGGGGGATCCTTTAGTCAACTCAATCTAAGCATTTCTTATAAAATCTTTCACCAAAAAGCACCTACTGTTTATTCTAATAAAAGTGCAGACTTCATATTTCAATGAAGATGAGTTTCTTAAGTCCTGGACTCCAGTGCCAATTCTGTCCCTTGTCACTGTGTGATCTTGGTGGATGTTCCTTAGCTTTTTCAAGCCTTTGAGACCTCATCTGCAAAGTAGGGGTAATAATAATATCTGCCCTTTGCTTCTGTTGGGAAGTTGGAGTGAATATGCGTGAAGATGCTGTCCAGGTAGCTGCAGGAAACTATGTCCTTCATGGTTAGCTATGTGACTTCAGGAAAAAGTCACATGACTCCTCAGAGTCTCTTTTTCATGAGCATGATAACTCTGAGACTTGTGAGGCTACGGAATGGTATGTTTTATAAAGCATCAGCAAAGGTTAGAAAAGAAAAAGAAAAGAAAGAAAATTTAGAAACTTACTGTTTGCTTGAAGAGCATAGGAAGCCTCATTATTTTGTATACAAATCAAACCCAAAGAGATGCTCCAAGTTAGGTATCCAGGGATAATCCTTTGGGGGTTATGTGCTGGTGATGCTTTCAAAAGTGTCTGTTAAGCATATTCCACACACAACATAGGGTCTGTAACTTTAATTGCATTTTCAAAGGAGCCCACTACCCCCTGAATATTAGTGACACTATCCTAGGCAAACATGTTAAACTACAGTTCCCCAGTGTTGCTGTTCTTTCTGGGTTGCGGGGTTCTTTGGGGGTTTAGAAAGACAACAGAGTCAGCACCGTGCAAATCTAGGCACTTCCCAATATGGGTCCATTCCCCCCGGGATCTTTCTCCAGCATCAGAGAATCTATCCAAGGTCAGAGCTACCAGACCCTGCTTGCTTCAGGGAGCATAGTATGTGAGGCTTCCACACAGACCTGTCCATTTGCAAGGGCTTTCCATCTCTGGTCCAGGATAACCCCAAGCAGGCCTGCAAGCTCACTGGGCACTAGGGTTCACACTCTGTCAACTGTGATGCATAAAGGAGCGCAGAACAGTGGTCCCCAGAGATTCTATGCACAGTGGAACTAGCATGGTGAGCCTTCGGGAACAGTAAGAGAGGTCTAGGAAATAGTCCAGGGTCTGGCTATAGGACTGGTGGATCATTGAATTCAAGGACTGTTTGATTACCAGAGGGACCTTATGGGAGAGGTAGATGGATCTTGGGGGATCCTTTAATCAGGGTTTTCACTAACTCCTGAAGACTGTGAAGCTGGGTGTGGTCCAGCACCTGCAGTTCATGTGAAAGGGTGCCATGACTTCTCCCTTCTTCCCTGTCTCCCTGTGAGAGTCCCATCCCTGTTATTCTCATGCCTGAGGAGCTCCTTCTTAGAGCCTAGCTCTGCTCCGGGGGGGGGGGGGGGGAGGGATAAGCACTCCTCTTGCTTTCTTTACTTTTCCTTTGCCAATAGATCATCCTTGTTTAGGACCAAAATCTGGATGCTGAGGAGAGTAAGTAGATGGTCTCTTTTGGTATAAGGAACAAGTGTTCTGTGCAGTTCATTCATGGGGGAGAGGTTTAAATCTCCAGAGTCATGGCAAAATGACTGACATTTGTGCAGTTCCATAGTATGATTTTTGCCCACATTAAATGTATTTATGTCCTCCCCTCAAACCAAATCCATCATTTGATGTTCCCTTGCTAAGAAAGAAGGGAATTGAGGCATGTAGAGGGGAAGCTCATGACCTGCCCAAGGGCACACAGTGGCAGAGACAGGATCCAGGCCCTGTGAATCGGGCTTGGTAGAAACATGTGCTTAACTACTGTGACACATTGCCTATCCAGGAGGACAGCACTGTTTCCTGGCCCTGCTGCCTCATCTCTGCCTAAAGCCACACCGGGACCTTGCTGGGACAAGAGCCCCTGGACCAAGGTTCTGTTTCTGCATTCCTGTTTTGAATGAATGTTTCTGGCCCATTTCCTTATCTGTAAAGTGGAAACTCATGTCCTAGCTCCTTACATAGGTTGTGTGGGTCAGATGAGGCCCTGCTATGAAGTCTCTGTAAATATTGGGAATTGTTCAATGAAGGATACAACCATTGTTACTGGTTATTGTGCACACCTATCCCTGTGGTCTGGGGGAGCACAAGCCCTATGCTTCGCTAGAGCTGGTGATTTTGCACTTTTCCATCCATTTCTCCAAGACCCAGACACCCAACTCCCGGTTTCCCTTTGGAGGAGTTGACAGGACACATTTTGTCCTCCAGCCTAGAACTCGACCCAAATCCCAGGGGAAGATGTGCCAAGACACCGACCTGTTTGGCAACCCCTTTTCCCAGGTGCCCTGGCCAGCTCCCAACACTGTAATCAATCATAGCCGGTGTCTACCAGCCACTTGATGCTGTATCACCACTGTGCTTGTCTGCCCTTGCTGTCAGCCTGGGCACGGCACCAGCCGTGACACAAATGGTGCTGAGACACATTGCTCACAAGGCTGAACTCCGGGGAATGATGAAAGTAAGTAAAGTAAAGAAAGAAAACGGTAGCCATCTGTGTTGTATTTCTAAGGCTGTTTCTCTCATGCCCACTGTCACAGTATGAAGCCTGAAGAATTCGATGGTGGGGCCACACTGTAAGACTCAGGCTGTCTCCACTGGGGAAGGCCCATGGTGGGACTGCTGAGCTTCTTGTCTGCTATATGGGGATCTAACTTCTGGAGAGCTAGGACACCCAGCAGAAAGGACTGATGGAGGTCTACCTTGATGGAGAGACAGATCCCTTGAAATAAGACTGTCTCTGGTGGGTATTCCATGAGCTCCTTGTTTTACAGATGGGGAAACTGAGGCCCGGATTGTATGGGTAGTGTTGGAACCAAAACTAGAACTGTGTTTCAACTCAGGGCCAGTGAGATAGTCTAGCTGGCATTCCGCCCTCTTTCCTCCCACCAAACATATCCATCCTCCAGGACGGTGTCTGCATTCAGTGGAAGGATCTTGAAGACTTACAATGGTGTCATTTTGAAGGAAGATCTTTGGCAGTGTTGAGGAGCATAGAGAGGGTTCAGAGAGTCTCGAGGGGAAAATGGACCTTCCCCCACTGTGCTGCTCCTTATCCTGATTCTCTGTCTCCTTCTGGTCGTCTTGATGACTTTCCTTCCTGTGTCTCCTCCTGTGACCACTCTTACTCAGCCATAAATAGAAGTACATTCATCATTACTTTCTGTTTTTAATGAATAATACACTATAGCCCCTGATCTGAATTTTAAAATCTCTCTCTCTCTCTCTCTCTCTCTCAACTTATAGCAATTACTTGTCCACTAAGTACTGACTAGACATCTGCTAAATGCCCAGCACTGGGCTAGGCGTTGAGGTAGAGCTGAGAACAAGGCAGCCTGCTCACAAGCAACTGCTTCTCTAGTGGGACATCACCTGCCTCTGTCCTCATCCCTCACTTAATATAGACTCTTATCACTTTCTTTCTGGCTCATGGTGCATACGTGTGTGTGTGTGTGTGTGTGTGTGTGAGAGAGAGAGAGAGAGAGAGAGAGAGAGAGAGAGAGAGAGGTCAGTGGTATCTCCCTATGTCCTAGATCTGCCCTGTTGTTTCCCACAATTTGAGGGCTATCATAGTTTGGATAAATGGTGGTGGCAGCTGACTGTCTCCAGGGGCCTCTCAAATGGCAATTTGAGAAAGGGTGCTGGATGGGTAGCATAGTGATGGCCATAAACAGAGGCTTAGAAAGGTTTGCTGAATAAACTTGTGTAAGTGGGAGCTGGGTGGAACTATGTAAGGGAGAGCAATACCAGGTGGTCTAGTGATATGTGACATCACAGAACTTTATCAGAGAGCCACATAATCCTGGGATTTCACATTATGGTCCTTTACTTCTTATGCATCTTTCATTCCTAGGAACCTTGTTTCTGGCTTCTTTGCAGTTGCTGAGGTTTGCAAAGTCTTAGGGAATGTCTGTAAGGGAAGGGGGGGGGGGTCTGTTTATCCCAGAAATGCTCCTCTCTAGAGCAGACAGACCCGGGGAGATGAAGGCTGGCTGGTGCTTGCACAGTAAGTGCCTATAATCCGCTCAGGGAGGCAAACCCAGAGCCTCATCCCTCTGAGCTAGAGATTAAAGACCTGGACTTGTGATTGCAGCTCGTCTGGGGATCTCTGCCACACACCCACAGGGAGCCCCAAGAGCACAGCTGCTGCTGGAGGAAGTCAGCGTGGGGGACTGCCAGTGGCAGACTGTTGAAAACAAATGGGGCAAAGAAACGATTCCGATGCTATCGATTGGAGCTGATGTTTGCAGAACAGCCGGAAATGACTTACTTGGCTTCAAAACCAATAGGGAAACTGAAGTCAATGAGCCTAGGACAGATCTTGCTGAACCTTGTGAAGGGGTTTTGATGTCCCTAGCTCATCCCCCCAACACTTCCACACATCACTCTACCCACTCCCACATCCCTGAAGCTGTGTTGGGAGATGACACAGGCGCTCCCAGCTGGCCCAGCTCCTTCCTCCCCTCCCTTTACCTCAGATGGCCTCCAGCCTTAATGCCTTCCTCAGCCTCCCACAAGCTGGCTGGCTGCCTCACCACCACATCTGGCCTCTAGTCCCCCTGGCTGCTGTCAAGGCTCCACAATGTGAGGAGATGTGGATAAGTTTTCTCACCCCTCAGGTTCGACAGACAAATGGAGGTTTTGTAGTCGTTTAGTTAAAAGGAACTCCACTAGTAAATGACAAAAACCAACCAGCAAAGACAATTTCAGAGACGTAGGGATGGTGAGTTTGCAGAGCACGGATGCCTGAGTCTCAGAGCTGCCTTTGGTCTTCATCTTCCCCTTGCCTTCTCCCTCTGTGTTTGCCCCTACCTTGTGTTAGTTTGAGGTGTCGAGGTAACACATGCCACGATGGGATTAGAAGACTGTGGTAGGAGAAATACCTGTGGGAAGAAGGCTCAGACTGATGGGAAGAAGCACCACAGGTTTCCCCTCCAAGTGTAAGAGAGGAAGAGGGAAGATGAGGAGAGCGCCCTGGCTCCACTGCCATTTCAGAGCTCTGTAAAGCTGCTGAGGTGCACTGGAACCACAGCAGGCTGCCTGAAGAATCTGGTGCTGTCTGAGAATGGGCCTACATTTCACCCAGCTCAGCTCCCTCCTGGGCTAAGAGCAAGCCTTGGGAAGCATGGCCTTGGTATAAACTGGTGGTAGGAGTCCAGCACAAGCGATATGCAATTCTGCTCGGCCCCTCAGGAGCCTGCCTGTGTGCATTCTGTGGGCCTTGGCAAGCCAGAAGCCAGTGCACAGGCTGAGTGTGGATGTCAGTGGACTGTGGCTCTATCTCATTCCTTTCTGCACCCAAGTGTTTTGTTTTCAAGATCCCCTTCTTCATGAGGCCTTTGTGATCAGAAGATCTCAGACTGCTCATTTCTCCCCACACTCCTTCCCAGACATTTCTCTCTTACCATCACTATTAGCCTGCTCTCTTTTTTTTCTTATTTATTGGGTTTACTGTCTCTCCCCCTAGTTTATTTTTTATTTTTTTTTTGGTTTTTCGAGACAAGGTTTCTCTGTGTAACAACCCTGGCTGTCCTGGACTTGCTTTGTAGACCAGGCTGGCCTCGAACTCACAGAGATCCGCCTGCCTCTGCCTCCCAAGTGCTGGGATTAAAGGCGTGAGCCACCACGCCTGGCTCCCTAGTTTATTTTTTAATATGACCTTTATTATTTTTATAAGTGTGTGTGTTTGTATGTCCTCACATGTATGTGTGTGCACACATGCATCAGTGTTGCACAGGTAGGTATGTGTACAGGAGTGCAGGTCCCCACAGAGGCCAGAGGCATCAGAATCCCTTGGAACTACTAAGTGACAGGCAGCTGTGAACCAGGTGTGGATGGTAGGAATCAAACTCAGGTCCTCTGCAAAAACAGCTTTTAACCATTGGTCCATCTTTCCAGCTTTAGGATACAAGTTTCTTGGGATCAGGGTTTTTTTTTTTTTTTTTTTTTTTTTTTTTTTGTCTGTTTCAGTGTCAAATCCTTGAAATCAAGAGAGTGCCTGAACTTGATAATGATTCTCAAGAGAATGAAGGAGGACTACTCGGAGCAACCTTTGGGCTCAGCATCCCCTATAACCAGATGAATCTCAGAAAGAGGGCACCTCCTTTAGAACCTGACAGTGTCTCTTCCAGGGAGCTGCAGAAGTAGGTGCCATGCTGCAAGGATTAAAGGCATTGGACAGACTCATGTCCTGGTTCTGGCTCCCTAATTTTCAAACTGTGAGACCCTAGCAAGACAGTTAACCTCTTTGGTCCATAGTTTGCTCACTGGTGCTACAAGGACAAGAATCTGCCATTATCAAAATGGCTATGAGGGCTCGAGGGTGCTGCTCATGATCTCAGCTAAACCCTGAAGAAGTTCTTCTGTTTAAGAGGCAGTACTCACGAATGCTTATTATGTAGAGGGAGAACTTCAGGTTAACCCAGCTGCCCAGGGTCTGGTGTTTAGAAGGTGCTCAGTGAATACTGCTAAGTCATTCTAGCCAACCAGGAGGTTGTTGTTGTCATGCCTGGTCACAAACATAGAAACTTGGTTCACTCACAGGGACAGAGAAAATGGTAGATCTAGGACGTAAGCCCAGACCTCCTGGATGAAAAGGGGAGAGTTTCTATCCTATGGATCTGCCCAGGAATGGTCTTTTGTAACATCATCAGGCAGAGGGAGAGCTTGGGATGCAGGCTCAGACTCATGATGGTCCTCTAGCTTGTGGTTATAGGACATGTGAGTTATTTCAGTTCAGTGTAGGGGATCAGCATGGCCTCACAAACACCATGCCCACTGGCTTTATTGCAAGCACACCTTTTTCCAGGTTGAATGAATCATCCTTGGTTGGCAGGTAGGGCTCTCTTAATTTGTTTTTAGCTGCTCCTGAATTCTTGACAATGTTGAGTCATTCCTTGGCAGGACATTGCCAATGTTGTGGCAGTTGGAACAATTGATGTAGGCCAAGTGGCTAAGTTAGCTAACCTATCTGTTTTCTTTATACATGGCCGAGTTTACCCCTGTTCTGGGGAGTCATTGAAAGATCAATGGCAGTCCTTTGGTCCCTGCAGAATGCGTTTGCAATTTCAAGGGCTGGTGGAGGTAGGTGGAAGATGGAGGGGTATATTTGTAAACTGTAAGTGATGAAGCCTTTTAACAATGCAGGCTGGGTTATTTGTGCTTAAAAAAGACTCAGGCATGCACACAAATACACAAACACTCTGTGATGAAAAGCTTTGGTGTTTATTGTACAAACAGCTGTGTTTGCCTGTAAATGGTGCAATTAGAGTGGTGTTGGGGATAATAAGTAGATTGTGGCCTTAACTAGGGTCATCTCTTCGAGCATCCTAGGAAGAGCTGCAGAAGGGGAATGGCATGAGAGGGGCACCCCCAAGGCAATTCTTTCCCTAATTCACCCAAACTCATTCTGTTTTCAGAGTTGTGGCTCTCCATCATTGGCCACTGGCAAACAGTTGTTTGGGTCTTTTATAAAAGATCAAGAGTACCAATACATGGTAAGTGGTAGCATATTTGTGCACTCTGTACATTAGCATATGAAGCAATGGTATTTTCACTCTAACTAGTCAATGTCCTCGGAGAACTGACAGCACGTGGGTGGTAAGGTATGGTACAGCTGTGGAGTAGATACTTATCTCTGTTAACACCCCTCCCACCCCCACGGAACAAGATCTCAATTTTTCTTGGGGGAAACTATCCTCTGTCGGAACTTTCTTATTCTATGATATTTCAGTGGGTAGAGATTGGGTGAAAGTGGGGTATCTGACCTACGATTAGCCAATCGAGTAATCATTGCAATCTTCTGGTCTCTATAATTGGTTCAAGAGTAGGCATGTGATTTGAATCAAGCCAATGGTGGAGTATCTTAGGCTTGTGCTGTTGCTGAAGGGATGGAGTTATATTCTTCAAGGTTGCTAAGCTGGTAGAATATAAATCTGGGGCATCTAGTTTGAGGTGGAAGATGAGAAAGAAGAACAGCCTGCCTGAGAGTCAGGCAAGATAGAGAAACAGAGTTGAGGAAGGAGAGGGACGTGTCCCTCAGGACATCATTAGAAGCCCTGGATCATGTCATGCCTGCAGCCAATTTATCTGTCAACTTTTAAGTTATATGATATGGTGAACTAATAAATTTTCTCTTCCTCCCTTCTCCCCCACCCAAGGCTCTCATCGGAAACTGAATCCTGACTGATGTTTTGTTTGTGTCCTTGTCTTTCTTCTACCTGGCCAGAAGCTTCCGAAAACAGAGAGTTTTGCCTTATCTACCTCTGTATCCTCATTGTCTCACACAGTCCGGCTCCAGAACTGAAGAGAAGCAGCCAAAGAAGAAAAAAGGTATCAAGAGGGTTCACACCAAGCAAAGTGGCCAAGGTCAAGAAGGTGGTATAGTTTGTCCTCCTAGGGCGGGAGCAAACTGAAAAGATGAACCTTTTCTGAACCATCTAAGGAGCTCTGGAAAATGTGAAAAGCAGAGTTGGAAGTAGAGCTGGGTGGGATTTCCCTAAGGACCATCAATGGAGAGTGGTGTTAGCATCCAGAGACAAGATGCAGAAACAAACGGGAAACTCAGATGCTCAAGAACGCATGTTCAGTTGAAAACTACCAAACAGGAGATGGACGGATGGATCGTAAGAAACCAAAGTCAGTATTTGTGGTCTGGCATTTTATAGGCAAGTTGGGATTACTCAATGGGGACAAGATGAGGCTCCAGGAACATGTTAACATGATTGCTTAATATATATAAGGTCCTGGATCTAATCCCCAGCACCACAAAGAACAAACAAATAAAACTTAAAATGCATCAAAGGGGGCAACCTGTGATAAATGGGGTGCTTTCCCAGGAGGCTTACGACGGTTAGTGCTGTGACTGATCAGCTTGACATAATTGAGAGTCACCTAGGAGACAAGCCTTTGGGCATAACCGTGAGAGTTTATCTGGATTATGTTAGCCTCTGGGTATGCCTAAGAAGGATTGTCTTGAATAGGTTGAGATGAGAAGACACACTTTAAAACTGAGTGGCACCATTTCCTCGGTTTTGGCCTTGGACTGCCCCCCCCCCAAAAAAAAGGGAAAATAACAGCCATCATTGCTCTCTGCCTTCTGACTATATCTGAGTGCAATGTGACTACAGTTCCAATGCAGGCCCAGTTCACTGAGCCATTCATTGTGTCAGTCCCATCTCCCAATCAGAGCAGGCTGTTGCATTTCAAACAACTTAGGATCCTGAATGTCTACACACTTCTGAGTAAGAGCCACTTCGACCCCTGGAGTCCTTCAGTTTGCTCACAGCTTTACCTCTATACACAGTGCTTTCTCCTGGGCAGGGAAAGATATAGCTTGAGTGAGTCAAAGATTTAATAAGCTTGGGCAATAAATGCCGTGGGAGTGATGGAGGGCTCAGCAGTCGGGAGTCACCCTCCTTAGAGTTCTTAGCCACATTCCATAGGAGCACTTGGACAATATCCTTTCTTCTCCACACTCTGACTCCTCTAAAACCTTCTGCCCTCAGTAGTCAAGAGCTACCTGGAACATGTGTTAGCATGGCTCTGCTTCCACACTGTCTTGTAGAGGTCATAGGTAAGGAGTCAAGATTCAGAGTCTAGTCCCAGCTCTTCAAGACCTTTGTCCGTTGGCCTTTGGAAAATCTTCCCTCCCTGAGCTTCTGCGGCTGGTTAGTGATATAATGCCGGGAACAGATGAGGAGAGGAAGTCTCGAACTCTCCCCCCACCCCCACGATTGGGACAAAGTGCTGTTCAGAATGGAGGCTGAATATTTGGCCTCCATGTCTGTGTTGGGCCTTTGTGGGCCAGCTGCAATCTCTTCAGGCTGACCCTGCTTTCCATGCATGCCCTCTTGCCCATACCTCCCAGAAGGTGCCTGGGGTTTAGTTGGGAAATCTAAAATTGGCAATAACTAAAAAGGAGACAAAAATGTTGGGCCACCCGAGACCAAAAGGGGTTCCAATAAATGAAACTTCAACATTTAAATGACTCAAGCTAAATTCCTTCAGAAAGTTCCTGAAAATAAAGATGATTCACTTAAACACCCAAAGATAGCATTTACGAAAAAGGCACTCTGCAGAGAAATCAATCTTAATGTTGCCTTCTACAATTCCAAACTCTTACACTCTATTAAGAAACGACCCTTTAACCTTTCCTGGGTCTCCGCTACTAGGACCCTCCCCAACTGGATCTTGTTCTGCCTCAGATGTGGAAAAATAGGAGGGACAGCAGTGGTGGAGCCAATCCTTGTGCTGAATGCTGAACCCAGTAAGAGTTCTGGTCATTTGTTCCCACCTGGGAGAGAAAAGTGGAGTCATTAGAAAGCACTGTGTCCAGAAAGTCCTGAACTTTGGAATTTTCTCTCAAAACTCTTATGTCTTTTGGAATGTTCTGCCATTGCATGTGCACACGTTTCTGATTTTTCTCAAGGAAAGAAGCAAAACTTTCATCTATTTTTGGATTAATTTTTTTGGTAGCTTAGAAGGTGGAACAATAAATATCAAGTGATGATGTGAACAGTGACATTCTTTTCTTGTCTTAGATCATAGTCTTCCCATTACAGCATAACTTATATCTATTTGAAAAATAGCAAGACAAGTGTGTGAAAAACATATTCTTTATTCATTCTATGGATTTTTGTTTGTTGTCATGCAGAATTGGGAATCCTCTGTCGTAATCTGGGGTCCTACTAGGTCTGTCATTAAACTGTTGGGAATTGCTTGAATTTTTTTTCTTTTTTAAAAACAACACACACACACACACACACACACACATAGACACACACACATCTTGAGAGCACATATTGGGTATTGCCTAGATATCCATCACTATGCCAAGATTTTGCATGCATGACTCTGCCTGAGTCTCATAACTACCTTGTGAAAAGAGGTATCTTATATTGTCTCCAGTTCAGAGATGAGGAAGCACTGGGTTAGAGATGTAAAATGATTTCTTCAAGGCCACAGGAACAGTTAGTAGCAGGGTTAGAATTTAGATGCATCTATTTCTGGCTTCAAAACTCCTATTCTTAATCATGGGATCAGCATAGGTAGCGATATATCCTCCCTCACCTTGTATCTTCAGGTTTACTACAAAGAATTAGCTGAACAAAAGCTTTGCAATTCATGGGTTCATGGTGAGGATTTTTGTCTTGGTAGCCTTCAGTCCTCTGATTTCATTACCTTTGTCCGAATGCAGCGTTTTAACTTTCTTGCATATACAATAGTGACGATCATGGATAGCCTTGATTGCCAAGTGTTGCTCTAAGTTCTGAATTTCAAATCAAGAATTAATAGATAGATGCCAGAGAAGTAACTGAGCAAGAACTCTTGATTCTCAGTCCAATTAGGGAACTTGATGATGATGATCTTGTTTACAAGCCATGAGTCATCCATCCCATTACCCAGGGCATTCAGAAGCTAAGCTTCTTTATTACGATTACCACGATCAACCGCATCATCAATCAGCACATATTTACAGATCCCTTTGGCTTGCCGTGCACTTTTCTAGATTCTGAGAATAGATACAGAGAAGTATAATCGAAGTCATAGTGTAGAACTTCCTGTCCAATGGGAAACCAGAGAGGGCCTCACTGTAGAGGTGAGTTAGCCTGGCCTTTCGGGAAGAGTTGCTTGTAAGAGAGGAGGAATCTTGTCAGCATTATATTATCCTACACAGGAGGAGCACTAAAAACAAGGACAGAAGTGGTATAGATGTACACATTTAAAGAAATGAAAGCAATGGAAAGGTATTTGAGAGTTGTTACCCATCCATAATGTACTTTATGTGGTGTGAGGCAGGGATCTGGCTGTTTTCCTCCATAAGGGTTGTCAAAGGCTGCAGTATGATTTAGCAAATCATTGCTCGTTTTTTCCATAATTAAAAACATTCTTTTTTTTACAACCAAATTCCCTCAAAGGCTCACTTGCTTCTGAATTCTGTGCTGTTCCATTGTCCTCCTTGTCTGTACCAGGGGCCAGTACCACGTTATCTAGATTCATGCGGCTTGGTAATGTGTCTTGACATGTAGTAGAACAAGAACATTTTCTTTGTTCTATTTCGCAATAGTAATGGCCATTTTTGCCCATTGCCTTCTCCATACACATTTTAGAAGTTGCTAATCAAATTCCCTGAAAAATCATGGGAGGCAGGAAAGGATGCTGTGGGGCATAGAGGAAGTGTAATGGACCATGAGGTTGGTAAAGTAGTTTGAAGGTCAAATATTGGAGGCTTCAGTTGTCCAGCTAAGACAGGCAGAGCCCATAGCAATTCTAGGTATTTAAAAAGAAGAGAAGGTAGCTTCCATCTTCCAGACCTTTCTCCCTTAAACAGCTTGGCTACCGTGCTTTGCACATAGACAGCTACAGGTTCAAAAACGCATGACCCTTTAGGCTGCAGGCTGGGCTGACAGAGAGCTCAGCCTGTATCAGAAGGGCAGAGAACGGCTTGTCCACCTTGCGTATTCCGAACTCATACATGACCTGGTTCTGAAGCCCCGAGGCAGATCCTTTTTCTCTGCCTTGGTCTTTTCATTGCCTCTGCTCCTCTTCACATGCAGCCCTCCCTGGCTGCCATCTGTCACAGTTACAGATGATTGGACAAGGATACAGAGAGGGAGTCGGCCGCCCATCGTGTCTTCCTCTGAGAACTGATGTCAGCCCTGGATCAGAAATCACGGGAAGCAACCCTGGCCTTTGGGCAAGGAGAGGGAGTACATGCAGCCCTGTAGGACAAGCCTCTGAGGATCCCTATCCTCTCAGCCATCCCATCCCATTAGCTACAAGACAAAGACATGCAGCAGAAACACGCCGACCCTCTACTTGCCTCTCTTGTTTCTCTCTTCAGTTTTTATTTATGTCTCCACTCCAAAAGTATTCACTGGACACTTTCTATGACCCAGGTGCTTAGCAGATAATGTGGACAAAATGGACTCGGGTTCCGTTCTCAAGGAGCAAATAGTCTGGTGAAGTAGACATAAGCTGACTACCCAGCATGCACAGACTTTTCTTCCTCTCTGAGCACAGCTCTCCCTCAGGAAGCCTCTGCCAGAAGAGATGACAAAGATGGGGTGGGGAGGTGTATCACCACGAAAGGCCTCTACAGCTATCTCACCTGGGTTCCCATTTGCTGGGAGAATGTCCAGTGCTTACGTAGCTTCTCTCACAATGGCAGTGTAGACAGATGAACTTCTGTATTATAAGCAAAAGACAGTAGAATATTCTGGGATATGCTAACTCCCAAGAGGTCAAAGGTAAAACATCCTTCTCAGAGTTATTCCTGGGACCTGTAACGACAGTGTGATGTGTACTACCAAAATTCCGTGCCAGCTCTTTGGCTGGGCCAATCTGAAGGTCCAAAAGAGCAAGGGGTGGTTGAACAAGGAAGCAAGACGATGGCATAGCCTTGAACACAAGGCCCAGGTGCTCTTGCTGCCTTGAGAAAGGAATGGAGTATCCATCACTTTCTGCATTTCTATGTGAGTAAGTTACAGTGAGAAAGAAGGGGGGAGGGTGTTTAAGAATGGTATTTAAAATCTCTAACGGTTTTCTACCTTCATTATTGTGTGCTTCTATTTGCACTTCCACGGTAATAAAACAGGTGTGGTTGGGTCAGTGATGGGAAGTTTTTGCTTCATTTTATGTTATATTTTTTGGAGTGGGCAAGCTCTTAGATTGGTATAAGGTCACATAACATTTTGTTGGTGACTAAGTGGAAGAATGAGGAATAATAACAGATGAAAACGGTACACTTGACTTCCAGGTTGAAGAGGCCAGATAATACACTCAAAACCATTGAAGATGTCAGCTAGGCCATCCATATTAACTTCTAAACTCTGACTCCAGCTCCAGGGAGACCTGCAGACAGCTCTGTAGTGCTGAAGGTAGAGTTATAATGAGGCGTGTGCTCTTTCCAATTCACCATTCAACAGTTCATTCATTACCACAAGCCTTGTATGCACAGGAAGCATTCAGATGCAGGAGGGGAAAGAGAAGACATTGAGCATTTGAAAGTTGAATATCACCTAGAAGGAAATGGCCAGAATCTATTACAATACAAGTTTCAAAAAAGAAACAAAAACAGGAAACACAGAGACAATTTCAGTTTAGAAAAATCAAGTTAAGAAAGATGAGGACCAGTAGGCAAAGGGAGAGGATCCAAGAGAGAGAAGGGGGTAGTGAAAAGTATACTCAGAGCACATTATACATGTATATGAAGATTTAAGGGAACCAGTTATTTCGTAGGGCTAGTAAATGGTAATAAAAATGTAAAAATAGTAAACTAATAAAAGGAAATACTGGACAAGTTTTCATAACTGCTGTCATGAACTGAATGTCTATTATAAGGCAGGCTCCATAAATACATATTTCCAATAGTTCACAAGATAACCACCAAGACAGTACACGGCTCTGAGATCACATGACATAAATAGTGGAGCAGTAAGGAGGTCCATGTTGTTTCCCTCCGAAGCCCAAGCTCTTGCTCTCCCTTTATGATGCAATAGGTAAGTTTTTTTCACCCTGGGTGGGGGGGGGGGGGAGAAGGAGAATGACTGTGTCCCTGTTGGGATTATGAAGGAGAGAGTTAGCCTTCATAATCCTTTGTTCCCCCCTCTCCTAGGTGCCAACGCTGACAACATCTGATAGAGGGAGTAGAGACTCTAGGACGATTTGAGATGTATGTTGAATGCTCATCAGACACCTTGCAGGAGGGTAAGAGTTTCCCTATCTCAAGTAAGTCTAAGCAAAAATGTCATTAGCTCATGGATCCTGGAAGTCTGCTGTAGGTGAGGAATCAGATAGGCTGAACCTTATGGAGGATATCGTGTTCTATCATCATGACTCTGTCCTTTTTCTTTTTTTTTTTTTCAGACTTCCTTCTTTGATCATGGAAACAAGATGGCTTCTAGGTGTCCCAGAATTCCACCCTCCTTGCTTTGCAACACCAACATGAAAACATCTTCCATTCCCAAACATCAGTCATAGGTGAGACGCTGTGTGGCCCTGCATGGGCTAAATACTGCACATGTTCTGATGGGTCAACCTGAACTTCATGGCTTCTCCTGTTGGGGGGTCAGGCACACCTGGCACGTGGATGACAGAGTCTCCTTTAGGGGGAAGGAACTCCCTAAACGCTAGCAGAAAGACAATGAGCAACCAAGGTAGACAAAAAAACAAATGGCAAATACCCAGTGAAAACAGCTCCATACAGTCAGGTTATGACTTCCTGTGTAGTTTTCATCTTCCAAGGAGGAGCAGGGGAGCTTTGGGAAGCTAGGGATAGGAGAGCCAGAGGCCCTGCTCTGTAGATTTTTGGTATGCCAAGGTCACTTCAGAGCTCGTCATTCTAATATAGATGATCAAGCATATTGGGTTTCAGCCTTTGACCAAAGGCTGTTTGACCACACCCCCTTCAAATCTTCAGGATGGCTTTGCAGGGAACAAGGGCAGGTGTTACTTCTCTGTTTCACAGGTGAGGAAATTGAGGCAGTGGGATGCCAAAGTAACCTTATCAAGGTTACTCATTTGGTTAAGTTGCAAGGCTGTAACTGAACCAGCTCTCCAGCACAAGAATTAATTAAAAGGCTAAGAAAGAAAAATTCCAACAGGAAACAAGATTGGTTATGTGATAAAGGACAAATCTCACTGGCCAGACAAAAAGCTGCAGAGGGAACAGCTCTGCCAGTTGGAAAGGTGAAATCAGGAAGCTTGGCCCCATTGCCCAAGAAGAGAACAAAGAAATCGCTAGAATTTATAGGCATAAGACGAGAAAAATCAAAGAAAGAAATGAGATGCGACCTGCAAAACACATAAAAGGAAATAGAAAAAACATTCTTTAAAATACACTGGGAACAAGAGAAAGATAAGGAGGAATGTTCTGTCCTAATAGATGATGATGGGAAGCTGATAATAGACGACACCAGGAATGCAAAGGTTTTTAATGCTCTGTTCCTTGAGTAACTGGAAGTGCCTGCATATAGACTAGAAGGCAAGCACAAGGGCCAGAGAGTGGTGGGCAAAGGACAGAACCTGCAAGGAACAAAAATCCTGCTGTTGCTTAGGGCCTGAGGGGACCTAGATGTCACCCTCCCCAGCTCTCCCTTCACTGACAATGAGGCTGTACACCACGGATGGAGGTGGTGCTGCCCAAGGTCACTCGGTTGGAGTTGGCAGAGCAGACCCAGACCCTGGGCTTCTGGCTCTCAGTGCAGCCTGCTTCTCTGCCTTGTGGGGGATGGAGAGAGGAGAGACAGTGATGGATAAGCCCAAGGCATATACAATCTAGTGCCAGAGTCAAGCAGGTGCACAATGAACCGACTGGGGCAGCGGTGAAGGACAAAACTTAGGAAGAGTTGGAGACACAAGGCAAGGAGGACAATAATGTCGGGGTTGAAGCCTCCAGCTAGCCTGATCTGACAAGTTATTAGTCTCCAAGCCCCTCGTGTCCCAGTTTCTGAGACACTGGTTCTCATCTGGTGCTTGGATTCTGCCTGTCTTGCTTTGTGTCCCACACCAGCTTCCTGTTGCCATAGGAAGGTAATGCCAACTAGCAAACTGCCTCAATACCCCAAAGCTTAACATTGTAAGCATTTGTTGATTATCTTGTCGTGGGCCAGTGATTGAGGCTGAACTTTGCTAAAGGTAAACCTGCACTGAGTTTTTTGATGTTTGGGGGATGTTAGCCTGCTGATCTAGGCCAGCCTCAACTTGATGACTGGGACAAACGAGATGAATGAGTTAATGAATTCCCAGCAGGCTAGCCCAGGTGCATTCTCACGGAGTGGCAGGGACACATGACATGTGACACATAACGAACCCAGGTGTACAAGACGTTGGAACATATAGGCACATTTCAGTGTTCTGTTAACAAATATGTTTGCTTCATCTCATTGGCCAAAGCCAATTACACAGCGAAGTCAGAGAACTATTTGTTGGAGTCAGGTCCCTCCTTCCACCATGTGGGTTTCAGGGACTGAACTCAGGTCCTTAGGCTTTGTGGCAAGTTTCTGTACCCGCTGAGCCACCTGGCTAGTCCTAGATTGCTGCTTCTGAGCCACCATCTATGGCACCATCTTTGGCACCATATTATGGCAGCCTCAGTAGCCTAGTAAAGGCTGCTTAGCCTTGGATGCTCTACCAAAGACATCAGGAGGCTTTGAGGCAGTCCACCTTTGGTAGCACAGCTCACCCAGACAGGAAAACACTCAGCGGAGACACCATCTGTGTGAAACACCTGCTGGTCTACATTCTGACAGCTGAGCATGGCCAGCCCCTCTTTCTCAGGAGCTCTTGATATGAGCATACTTCCTGTGAGACAGATTCTAACTCTTGTCTCTGCTACCTGGATTAGGTGATGATTCCTTGATTCTAGATCCTCTTCCTCCCACTGTCTGGTCTTGTACCCCTCCTGTATCTGCTCACCCCTGTGCCACTGGCTAAATGAATACATTCATTTCCTAACCTAGGATCCTATGGCCAGGAGTATATCTGTATTTTCACAAATTTAGAATGTCTAAGTCCCATTCACTCCCTTCTGTCACACTCAACAAGATAGACTATTTGGAGTTTTGTTCCGGGAAGAACTTGATGTCCATATAGTCTTAGAAGAAGAAGTATGGTCCTCTTGCAGACTGAGTAGGCACCCATGTTGAGTTCTGAGGCAGGAGGACCACTTGCTAAGGCATGCACTGAGTGGATGTTGAGCAAAGGTCAGATGAAAAGGGCTGAGTGGAGGCTGGAGACGGGCCATGCAGACTTATGCACTTGCAGGTATGAAGAGCCATGGACCAGAAGTCAGACCACCCTGCTCGGAGCCTGGTTCTGTCCATCACATTGTGTTTTTCCAGTACCAGGCATCGGGCCACCTTGAGAGGTGCTGCGAACACAGTTACATGTGGCAGGCATGGACCCTGGAGTCTCAGAGCATTCAATCTGTTAGTGTAACACTGAGCAATTAGTTCACTTCCGAACCTCAGTTTCCCCACCTCTAAAGTAAGGAGTTTGGATTGTGATGTCTCATGTTCTTTCCTGTTCCAGAATTCCTGAAGAGAGAGCACTGAACTAAGATTGGGGGGGGGAGGGGGGCTAGAAGAAAACCACGGCAACTCTGAACATGAAGTGGGAAGTGCGGTTCTGCAACATTCCCAGGAACCAACTGACTGGTGAATGTGGAGAAAGGGAATAGAAAGGCATAAAGTGCTGATGTGGCTTGTTTTGGTTTTATTTTATTTTATTTTATTTTTTTTTTGTTTTTCGAGACAGGGCTTCTCTATGTAACCTTGGCTGTCCTGCGATTCACTGTGTAGACCAGACTGACCTTGACTTGAACTCAGAGATCCGCCTGCCTCTGCCTCCCGAGTGCTGAGATTTTTAACCTGAAAGTATCATTGACAAGGAAAATGGAAGTGGCCATAGAAAAATGAAGAACGCTGGCCCACATGAGACAAGCTCCTGGTAATTACATATGAAAGTGAGTGCTTTGTTTTCTCTAAATAGGAAGAAATAAACTATATGGATTAAGATATGTGTATGTGTGCATTTGAGTGGGCATATGTGGGAGAGGAGAGCACTCTGGCTGCAGACTCAGGGGATGAGAAAAGAGCTGAAGGTCCTAGCAGACCTTACACTAGCTCCACAGGTGAGTGTTACACAAGAGGACAACCATTATGTGGAGACACAGTAACAGAGGAGATTGCATGTACTGTGGGAATGGTAGGTCCCTTTGTGCATCTGAGAGCCACAGGTTTGGAGAAGAAAATAGCCAGGCCATTTTTCCTCCCCTGAGGGATTAGGAACCTGGCACACCATCTTTCCTAACAATAACAAATTTTCCTCTTCTAAGGGAGCTGAGTGCCTGGAAACCCGAAGTAAGCAAGACGTTAGGTACCAAAGAAGCAGGGATGAGTAAAAGGGTCCCTGTTCTAAAATTAGTGTTGGGTGGGGTGGGCAGACAAGACACATGTCTGACTTATGCAGGAAGCCTGAGACTCTTTGAAATGTTACAAGCAAAGTGAGTTATTTTGAAAGCTGAGTTCCGGGAGGGCCTCATGGAAGAGGTGACACCTGAGCCTTTCCTTTTGTGCTATCTATAATGCAAGAGACAGAGAAACCCAGGAAATTATAGAAACATTATCTATAGGCTTTGGCAAGAGAAGAAGAGCACAGGGTGACAAGAGGAGCAAGAGAGCGTTCAGGTCCAAGGATGTGACTAAATTTGGAGGTGCCTTAGGGGGTAAGTTTTCTGCCCTGGGTGTCTTAGTGTCCACGGAGAACAGGAGCTAAGAGGAACCACCACCCAGGGGATGGGAGAAATCCCTTGTAGTGGTGGTGGGTCAGGCAGGAGTGGGGGTGGGGGAAGAAGCAGGCAGTTACAAGCAGGCAGGTGGACGTGGAAGGTTTCAGCAAGGCTGTCTCAGAGGGTGAAACAGGCTGAGTCGCAAAGGCGTGGAAGGCTCCAAAGCCTGAGGGACAACGCAGCAATGAGCTGCTTGGGCAGTGAAGCAAGGAGAGGAGCCGAGATGGCCACTGAAAAGACTCACAGGGTCAGTGCAGGAGGGAGGCAGGAAGCATCTGGGGAGGGCGGGGCTTAGCGTCTACCTACATTGCCACCTGAGGCCTGGGGCTCTGGGGGAGGGGGCTCTGGGGCTTTGCCAGCCTTTCCACAGCTGAGCTGTGGACCAGCTGTGGTACTCTGAGCGAGGCGAGAATTGTTTAGATGGGATCACATGTAGTTAAGCTATGGAGGATGCAGAGTGCTCACCTGGCAAGTATCAAAGGCATGGAGCAGGTGCGGGCCCAGACCCCCAAGCTGCTCCTACTGGCCTCCTCTATGGCCCCTCTCCCCCTCTCTTTTTTTCTCCTCCTCTCTGCTTCTTCCAGCTCATCCTCCTAGCTTCTTTCCTTCTAAGCAACAAAAATGTATTAAGCATTTATTACATACATGCTAGGCTTCTGCACTGAGGTTTAGAGATCCTTTGAGAGAGGAAAAACCCAGGACTATCTTCTGTTTTTCTCTTCCTGTCTCCCAGCTCGAGTCTTTTGAAGACCCCATGAGTACCCGACCTGGGCTGGGCAAGATAAACCTTGGGGCTACTCCAATCTAATGCCCACTGACCTGGTTGATGGCACGCTAAAGGGAATTTGAAGTAGAGCTCTCAAGTTCTGACACAGTCTGTTCCTTATACACGCGTATTTTCTTCTCAGCCATAATTATCTTGCTAATGTCAATCCCATGTTCTTTCTGTTTGCTTTGCTCTAATTCCTGGCCTTCCCACATGGTTTAGAGAGAAAGCAGGAAACTTTATCTGGGAGGATTATTATTATCAATAATAATAGCAGTTACCACTTATGAAGCAGTCATAAAAATGCCAGGCACTGTGTTAAGCAAATAACTTTATCTAGTCCTTACAAGGAATTCTGTAAGCTGCACATCATTTCCCATGATGTTCAGATGAGCACACTGATGCCCAGAGAGATTAAGTTACTTTGCTAACTTAAGGTCACACAGCTACCAAGCAGCAGTACCCCAATTCAATGCTGGAGCCACCATATCCTGTATCTGTCTAGTTTGAGTCCTTTTTTTTAGTCTTCAAATATTCACGGGTTCCTGTCCCTTGGTATGAGAGTCCAGATGGGCCCCTTCCTTTCTAACCCATGCCCCTCCCCTATAATTTAGACATCTTCAGTTCCAGTCTCCTCTTTATGGTTCAGACATCTTTGGTTCCAGGCCCCTCCCCTATGATTCAGATATCTTCAGACCCAGCACCATGCAGACCTTTTAATACCCACTAAAGAACAGCTATATTACCTGCATGGGAGGAGTGCTTGGGGCCAGGCACTCTACCACCCAGGAGTGAGGGCCAGCCAAGGTAACTTGGCAGTGTAAAGGACAGAGCCTCAGACACATAGAACACCCGAGGACAAGGACAAGGGAGGGAACCAATTCCATTTTTCAATCCTGGTGACTTTATTGGCAGGACAAGGTAACCAAGCGTTGCCAAAGCTAGTTCATCAACCTGCACTTTCCTCTCTAGCAGAAGCTGAGGCTTTCATTCCCATCAAAGCAGGCTGGGGTCCAGGGCAGCTGTTGGCTCCTGTTATGTGTCTGAATCTGCTACCTTCTCCCTCTCAAGTCCCCATATCAGTTGCTTGTAAGAAGTAGAAACCAAGACTGTCCTTCCTGGATAGTCCAGAGATGGCCAAAAGATGCACTGCAATCTGTCAGCCCTCATGGTGCCTTTTCCCAAGTGTCTTCAACCCTGTTGTGTTTAATCCACTCTGCATTAGCATCAAGACTGTTCCAGAGCATGCTGGGTAGCTCCTGGAAGGCCTAGTCACAATCTGAAATGCTACTCCCTATCTCCTTGCCTGAATTCAACCTCATCTGTCCCTTTAAGCTGGGTTAAGATACAGAGATATTGCCCAGTGTAGTGATGCATAGGCCTGGGTTATATAGTGAGAGCCTGCCTCTAAAACAACCAAACAAAAAAGACATGGGGATTCTTAGGGCTCTCTGAGTGTCTCAAGTGGCATCAGATAGTTATTAAGTAGAGAAGCCAAAAGTCAGGCCCAGGTCTCAACATGCACACTGTGTTGTTCCCTTCCCCACAAGAATTTGAAGGCCATGTCTGTGCTGGGCCGCAATGTTCCAACAGGGTATTGATGGTGAGAGAACAGCAAGGAGAGGCATGAGGATGGGACAGTCCATAGTGAGTGGTTCTGCTAGAAGAGGCGACAGGAGTTTCTTTTCGAAGGACCTTCTTGGCCATGTTAATGACTTGGAGCTTCACCATAGGCATGGCCCATGAGGAAGTGTTACAGAGAACATATTCTACTCACCCCAGGTCGGGAAAAATCTCACAACAGACCAAAGTTCAGATACCACCAAAGTCCAATTGGATGAATCAATGAGTTTTATTGGAGTTACTTAAGGAGTATGGGTGAGAGGTTCCATACAGGGGCAGAAATGACTCAAAGACAGCTGTATCATCAAGGCCCATCCCAGTGTAGGTGACAGCTAACTAAAGCTAGGATTCTGGAGCACATTGCCAAGTCTGCAGGCAGCTCAATAGGTTGGACAGTGTCATTTTCAAGTGACTCTGGTCTAAACCTCTTCCAATTAGCTTGACTGGTTTCTACTTCTTACAAGCAACTGATATGGTCTCAGAGTCTTGTTCTAAGCTCAGCTTCTTTCTGTCTGAGGGGGATGCTCAGCTTTTATTGCTCACTCTGGTAGGGCGGGGCCTAGTGAATCTGGTCAGTTTCAGGGACTTCCTGAAGCTATTCCAAGTTGTTTACCTTTCTGCTTAAGGAGCTTCCTGCAGGAAACTGTTACACCACAGGAGGGAAATGGTTATCACCTAACTATGTGTAAGGAAATGGCAATTCAAAGGGAAAGATCTGACATTCCAATATTTGGAGATTCAAATGAAACAATTAAAGTTGAATCTAGTGGTTTGGCCCAGTAAGAATATCCTTGGAGCCGGGCAGTGGTGGCGCACGCCTTTAATCCCAGCACTTGGGAGGCAGAGGCAGGCGGATCTCTGTGAGTTCGAGGCCAGCCTGGTCTACAAAGCGAGTCCAGAACAGCCAGAGATACACAGAGAAACCCTGTCTTGGAAAAAAAAAAAAAAAGAATATCCTTGGAGCTGAAGCAAGTCTGAGGTTTATTGGTCAACCTAAGAAAAACATCAAAAGACAGTCAATCTGAGCATGTTGGAACATGCCTCGTACCCATAATCCCAGCACTGAGGGGGCTGAGGCAGAAGTGTTTCAAACTCAAGGACAGCCTGAACTAGCATGAATTCAAAATTGGCCTGGGCCACTTACTGAGACCTTGTCTCAAAAAATCAAGTGTTGGAATAGAGCAGTAGACTGAAGAGAGCCTGAGATCTGATCTTCATGACCATCCAGGGGACAAAGAGAGGAGGTTATATCTTGTAGCATTAGTTCCCTTGGAGGAAATTTGAGAGAAACTCTCCAGCCTGGAGCTGGTCCCCTTGCCTGGATCTCATCACTTTCAGTGCTTACTCCAGACTTTCAGCATTTGCAACTTAGAGACTGGTGTATCTATTTTGTATATGTCCCCTCCACTAGACCACACACTCAGCTTGAGCTGCTTCCTGCTACCCGGGGCCTGGTGCAGAGTGGGTGTGCAGCAAAGGGGGGCTTCTGTGTGGTCAACACTTCCTGCCTGGGACTGAGCCACATATGAGAGCACCTTGTGCCCTTGTAATAGCCTCTGATCTGTGAGGTTGAAGGGCCAGGACTCAGGTGTCAGTGGCCTAGCAGGGCTGCCACAGTCCTTGGGAAGTGTGAAGAATTCCCAGAGGGCTTTGAGGCCATTCCAAGGCATTCTAAGAGCATTTACTGGATCATTTAAGAGACTAATTCTTCTTAAGTGGATTCTTGTTGTGGTTATCCTCCAAAAGCCCAAAGTGCTCACTCATATTTCCTCCCACCCCACTAGTCTTTCTCTGCTACCTTTCTCTTCCCTCCCTACCTCCCTGCCTCCTTCCCTCCCTCCTCTCCTGATCCTTCTCTCCCTCTCTCTTTCCCTGCAGTTATTCCTATAACATAATGCAGTGAGGATTGTGGAATGTTGTTACAATCATTAAGGCTGTCCTCCTCTCTCTTGATACAGCAACCTTTGGAGTAAGCAAGGAGACTATTACAATCCCTATTTGACTGGGGTGGGGTGGGAGTGGGGGTAGGGCAGGGCAGCAGTAAGGAAGCAAGAGTAAACTGTTCTATGGGCTCTTAGGATGCAAGCCAATGGCTTTATTTTTTTTTCCCCTCTTGTAGCAAGAAGCACCCTTTTTCCTTTACCCATGACACCTTTACTGGAAATGCTGTCATTGGGACATATTTCCACCTTTCCCCAGGATCCCAGCTCCCACTGTCCTTTTAATCCAGGGCAACCATTGCTATTCTGTAGAATGGAAGAGTAAGAGACAAGGACAGCCATGGTTCCTCCATGGTTTTGTGTCTACTCATGTGAAACTACACCTCAGGCACTCCCTGAGGGTCTGGCACAGCTGTAAGGCTGATGTCCTTATTGCTGTTTTGATTCTTTAGGAATCTGTTTTGTAGTAGAGAAATGGAGGTCTAGAGACTATCAGTGACTTGTCCAGGGCCACACTTTTGATCGTACAGCAAGGATCAACTCTTACCTATTGATACCAAAGCCTATGAACTGTTTACATTATAACATTGCTTTTTACCCAGTTCTCTGAGGAGTCCCAGTGCATGGGCTAGGCAGCAGGGGGAATGCTGGGTAATAGTTGCCTTCAGCTGCCCTAAGAAACATGTTTCAGCCCTTCATCCTCCAAAAGTTTGTGCATGAACTGAACCCTAGGGAATTCCTCCTTAATTTGTCACCTCACTGTCCCCTTCATAGGAACCAATGGAAAGTTTTTGCAGAAGCTTCAAGTGTCTGACCTCAGAAGAGATATGAGCACTCAGTGGGGACATTTGTCAAATGAGAAAAACAGGACAGAAGAACAAAGAGAAGTTAGGGGAACTAGGGAGAGGAACCAGGAGTCAAGGGGACAGTCAGTGACAGAGAAAGACAGAATGACTCTGGAAGAGGGATGGGTGCCCTGGGGGGAGGGGTTGGGAACAGGACTGGATTGTCGAGCTGCAATTTGTGAAGTTTACAGATAAATCTTGGTCCTTTCAGCAAAGCTTATCTGTAATGGGCTTGGCTCGCTGAGGCCCCGTCTCCTGTAGACATAAATCATTTTCTAATTTATAACATGAATAATTGATTTTGCCTCTGTAGCCTCAACAATAAATCTCCCGATCACACATGCATAAGAAAATAATAATAATGAAAGCGATCAGGATATGCCGCCATCGATTAACTGTGAGAGAGGCCACTTGACTCGCAACTCATGCTTTAAGTATTCCAGGTGGCACTGTGCCCAAGGGCCACTTCTGCCCCTGGGCCCTGGGCCCTGCCTGTCACTGGTGGTGTGCACGGAAGAGGTGGGGGGGGGGATGCTGAGAAAAGAGAGAAATCGATGTGGACACAACTGGGATCGTTTCAAGTGTTTTCTTGATGGTTCACACTTACTCACTCGGCAGCTGTTCACAGAGCATATTGTACCTGGACGGAGTTGTCCAGAGCAGCACAGACCTGGTCTTTGGCTTCGATATGTGTGAGATCCTGGTAAAGGAATGGCAAAGCTGAGAACTTGACTGGATGGTCAGGAGAGACTAAAGGGGAAGAGGTCCTTCACTTTCCTGATATAACTGCCACCAAGCCAGGGACTGGAATCCACTGACTTATTCCTCCAGCCCTAACCATCTCCTACAGATTCTGTCTCCAAGAGAACCCTATAATCCAGCTGCTCTTCACCCCATGTGGCAGCCTAGTACTGCTCTCATCAGCTTTCCCACAACATGGTAATGACCTTCTACATGGCTGCCCTGCTTCCTTTTTTATCCTAGTTCCCATCCATTCTTTTAGAGAATGATCTTTAAAACTGTAGGTGGATTTTCCCACAGCTCCTGCCAGACTAGACAAGACCTCCCTAATAAGCATGGCTGTCGAATAGTGTTTCGCTCCCTCCTGTCACTCATCTCATTAGCCATTTCCTGAGGATGTCGACATTTAGGGTGTCCAGGACCCAGCGCAGTGCCCGGCACACAGTAAGTGACTGATAAATGCTTGTTCAGTTCATTCATCATTTTTGCTGACTCCAGCCTCTTCTCTTGATCATCCTATATGGAGTAATTTATTTATTTGTTTGTTTATTTATTTATTTATTTATTTTCTTACTTACTTATTTATGTGCAATGGCCAGAGGATAACTCCAGGAGTCATTTCTCTCCTCCCACCGTGAGTGGCAGGAATCAAACTCAGATCACCAGGCTTGTTTGTACAGCAAGTACTTTGACCCACTGGGCCATCTTACCTGCCCAGGAACAATTTACCTAAAAATACATGGCCAGATCATTTTGTTATTGTTGCAAAAAAATGCATCACTATTTGCCATGGCCTGCAGATGAAATCCCAATATCCTACTTTGGGCCTGACAGGAGGAGCTTGTGCCCCTTATCTGGGTTCTCATCTCAAGTTTTTGCAGTGGGCCCATTGCTTCAGTCCCCTCAGCCTCCTTGGCTGGGCACAAAGGCCAGCTCTATCAGAGCACTGGTTCCCTCGTATACCCATGGCTCCCCCAAGCTGCAAGGTGAAAAGAGAAACGCAGCAAAGTTTGAAGTGAAGGAGTGATGTGGCCACCCTGGCTTGGGTTGAGTGCATCCCCGTTTCCTGCAGGTAGAATGAGGTTAGAGGTGGGGGGAGATCGATGGCACCTGCATACCCATGGAAGTGGGGTACCCATGGAAGTGGGGCTCCCCCCTGGTCAGTGATTCCCAAGGCTGCTACCATTTTATCCACCCAGTTATGCTCTGATCTGGCGGTCCCCTGAGACCATGGTTTCCTAGCTCCCAAGATCCCTGGCCTGAATCCCAGGGTCTCTCTTACAATGGAACCTAAAAATAGTAGCTGTGTTTATAGAGGAAGGAAAAGGCAAAGGGCCTAGGTAATGTTTAAATTGACAGCCATAGTCCCTGGAGGGCTATCTGGGGAGCCTGGAGACTGTCCCACGAGGCATTGGAGCACAGGGGGCAGGCTTTCTGGCAGAAGACAGAGTAGCTCAGATTGCTTCAGGAGGCCTTGCTTCCCTTCTTCCCTACTAAATCTCTCATTGCAGTCCTAGTTATGAGCTCAGTGTTCTGTGCCCATCCCTAGGAAGCCCCTCTGTAGCCATCAAACCATCACACAAGCATTGAAGAGAGGGAAGGAGACATTAGAGCAAGCCTGAGGGGCAAAGCTGAGAATAGAAGTATGGAGGGACTAGCAAAGAAAGACTGGCGAAAACACAGTTCTGGGTATCTGAAGTCACCCCAGGCCACCTGGAGCAACACAACACTTCCTCACTGACATTCTCTGCATGATGCTGCTTCCAGCCTGAGTCACTGGAGATACCATTGGGCTGAGGTATCAGAAGGACTGTGCCACACAGCCCTTGGAAGATTCCAATTCTGACAGAATGATCTTAGACTGATTTGTTTGCTGGTTCACTGTCCTCACACTTAATTTTAAGAGACAGTTGTGATTATCCAGGCATGGTAGCCCATGCCTATAATTCTAGCATTTGAAAAACTGAGAGGATGGGCTGGAGAGATGGCTCAGCGGTTAAGAGCACTGGTTGTTCTTCCAAAGGACCAGGGTTCAAATCCCAGCACCCACATGGCATTTCACAGCTGTCTGCAGTTGCTGGGTGTGGTGGCGCACGCCTTTAATCCTAGCACTAGGGAGGCAGAGGCAGGTCTGTGAGTTCAAGACTAGTCTGGTCCACAGAGTGACTCCAGGACAGCCAGGTATACACATAAACAACAACAACAACAACAAAAAAAAAAACACCAAAAAACCCACAACCCCCCCAAACAAAACAAAACAAAAACAAACAAACAAACAAAAAACAAAACCCCAAAACAAACAAAAAAACAGAAAAGCTGAGAGGTAGGAGGATTGCTGAGAATTTGAGGCCAACAAACATTTTAAATTTGTGAGTGAGTGTGTGTGTGTGTGTGTGTGTGTGTGTGTGTTGAGGAGCAGGGCACATGGCACAACTCATGGGTAGGAGTCTGTTCTTTTCCCCCACATGGGTCCTGGGGAATAAACTCAGGCTGTCAGATTTGGCAGCGAGTACCTTTGCCTGCTGAGCCATCATGCCACTCCTCCAAAAACAAATTTTAATTGAAAAAAAAAAAACAGTAGAATTTGAAATTAAGACAAGCAAATACAGTAAGTCACACACAAGTTAAAGGTACAGCTTGGGACTTTTTACATGCTTGCACAGCTGTGCAATCCTCAGCCAGACCTTTACAAAGCATTGCCAGCACACGACTCTTCCCAATGGAAAGAGTACCATGTACCCTAGCATGAAGGGTAACTATTTTTTCTGGATCTTATCTCTACATATTTGCAATAAGTTGATAGATACTGAAAATTATATAGATTCACATGGTATGTGCCTTTTGGCGTCTGGATTCTTTCCTTCCCAGAGTTCTGTCATGTCAAAATGACTCCACAGTCTTTAGCATGGTAGCTGGTACAGCACCTGTCACATTGGGGGCAACCCTCAAACCTCCAAGGAGACATGTGGTAGTTTGATACCATCTCTGTGTCTTGCTAGCCATATGCCATTCCCATCTCATTCTTCCCATTGTGTAGAAATGATAATAATTGTTATCTCATGGGCCGTCACAGGAGTTAAAGGAATCAATGAGGATATGGTTAGGATATAGCATTATGTGTTCACTCAGTGTCTGTTCTGTGTCTTTTATTACTATGGGGCTGAAGCCCCTGACAGTCAGAAGCACTGAATGTAGAGAGGCAGTTAGCTTGCTATATTCTAGTGGTTTTCAACTTACACTTGCCAGAGCCCAGGCTCTTCAGTCATGCATCAGATCCTGAGGGCAAGGGAGAAAGAGGAGGAGAATGCCCAGGCCTGGGGTTTGGCTCTCCTACCCTAGGTCATCCTGTGCAGTGCTGCTTTTTTCTGATTTGCAGGTGGAGACAATGATGCCCTTTGAAAAGAGTTCTGCTGCCAAAATTGGCTTGTAACTTACTACGCACGCACGCATGCTGGTCAGATACTGGGTAAAAGGGAAACCGAAGGAGAACGTACTTGTGCTTATTGGTCAGAATGTCTGAAAATGTCTCTAGATAAACCATACTCCAGGGCAGAATGCAAGCCAAAGTGAAAAAACAGTTTCTCTCTTTTCTCAATTGAGTATGGCAGCATATACCATAATCCCTGAACTCAGGAGGTGGAGGCAAAAGGATCAAGAATTTCAGGCCAGCCTGAGCTACACAGTGAAACACTGTCCCAAAAGGCTAATTGCTGGGGATGAGGCTGGATGATAGAAAGATTTTTAACATGAATAAGGCCAGGGGTTCGATCCCTAGCTCCCTGCCAAAGTCCTTTCTCAACCTATAAATCCCTTTTAGGGATATCTATACCTCTATTTTATGAAGAATTAAAGTAAGGGTTAGAGAGATGGCTACATGGTTAAGAGCACTTGTTGCTCTTACAGAGGACCCAGATCAGTTCCTAGTACCTACATGGAGGGTCACAACCGTCTGTTAACTCCAGTTCCAGGAATCTAAGGCCCTCTTCTGGCCTCTGAGGGCACCAGGCATGCAGTGCTGTACATACACACATATATGCAGGGAAACATGGATGCACATAAAGTGAAAATAAATAAATACATTAAAAAAGAATTAAAATAAACCAAGTGTGGTAGCACATGCCTGTAATTCCACCTCTAGAAAAGTTGGAGCACAGGTATTGTGAGTTCAAGGCCAGACTGAGGTATATAACAAGACATTAATTCACCAAAAAAATGAAAGAAAGGGAGAGAGGAAGGAAGAAAGGGACGGATGGAGAGAGGGAGGGAGAGAGAAAAATCCTTCATGATTCTAACACTTTACAATCATGTAGGTTCAGTCTAGTTCCAAGAATACAAATATGAGCCAAGAAATTCTATACCCTTGGCCATCGTTATATGTAGTTGAGTCATCAAACTACATAGACCACTGACACTCTGACCCAAGGCTTTAGCTAAAACTTGTGATAAAGTAAAACTCTACTTTCTTGGATTTTAGGATTGAGCTGCTGGTGTCCACTATATTTAGGTCTCCCCGATGGAAACAAAACAAGATAAGCAGCAGAGTAAAGGATGTGAGAGACAGGGGACAGGGAAATGGCTTAGTTGGAAAAACACTTGCCACACAAAGCTTGAGGACTTGAGTTCAAGCTCCAGGACTGTTAGCATTTGGCCTGCATGGATAGGAAGGTATCCTGGGACTCATGAGCCAGGAACCACACAGTTCTGAGGGGAGAAGTTATCCCCAGTGAAAGTATTACAGCTCTGAGGAAGGGATCCTGGGAATCGTGAGCCCAGAACCTTGTCTCTTAGGTGGAACAATGCCTTCAGTGATAGGGCATCCTCAGGCATAGGAGCCCAGGAACCACACAGCTCTGAGAGAATGCTTCCTCAGCAGAGATGTTGCAGCTCCTAGGAGAGAGTTTTCTCAACCCCAGCTGAGCCTCATGAGGAGCCTGAGCCTAAGCTGCCACTCCTACTTCACTTCTTTTCTCTTCATTGCTTTTTGGCTTCTTTGCTTCTTCCAATGAAAGAGTTTCAGTAGGCAGGAAATCTCATAAGAAAGATTTATTGGGAGGGTCTGGAGGGACGAATCCATGGTGTGGCTGCCCCTGCTCCTGGGAGAGGACAGCAGAGAATTGAACAAAGTGCAGGGCTTTCTAGGGCAGGGATTTCCAGAGTGAGGATTGGTGGAATTTCAAGTCCTGGACTTGGAGAGCTCAGGGATTGGTGGGCTTTCCTGTGCTGGGATTGGTGGGTCTTTTGTTCAGACTTTTTACCTTAATTTAGCATAATCTGGGATGAGTCCTGTTGAGGGCCTGGAGATGACCTTTGTGACAGTTACAGAGGCTGGAAATGTTATAACAGAGAGGTCTGCCGGGAGGGGGAAGGCTGGGCAGTTGGAGCTCTTCAGGCCCGGTCTGGCTACTTTCTCGCCTTGAGGGTTTACAAAGTTTACAATGTTGCCAAGATTACAAAGAGAGTCGTGGTAGGGAAGCCTTTCCTTGCATCATGAATAGCTGACAGAGAGTGGAGAGAAGGTGCTGCCTTTGTGGATAGCTCCCTTGATGGCCATAGGTTGAGGCAGGAAAGGTGTCCTCTGGGTGGACAGCTCCCAAGGCAGAAGGCTGAAGCATCAAAGATGTCATCACTGTGAACAGCTCCCCAGTCTGCAGCAAGCTGAGGCAGAACAGTTCCAGAGTCCGCAGCATGCCATTCTGACTGCTCCAGACCCAAAGGCAGTCAGGGGATGCTGACAGCTCTGTGACCAGGCTTTTTCAGTGTGCCACTCAGGGACCATACAGACACTTCTGGGGGTGGGGGCGCAATGGATCACTGATTGATTGCTGCTGCGGCCATTTTGATGGAGGCAGCAATGGTGGCTGCATTGGGACTTCAAGGACCCCACATAAAAACAGCCAAAGGCTGGGCCTTATAGAATGTATTTATAACCCCAGCTCCTGAAAGGTGGAGACAGGTGTATCCCCAGGGATCACTGGCTAACCTGAGGACCCTTCTTGGAAAACTCCAGACCAATGGGAAGTGATATCTCAAAACAGTGTGACTGGTTCCTAAGGAACACCATCAAAGGTTGACCTACTGTCCACACACACACACACACACACACACACACACACACACACACTCAATGCTCACATATGTGAGAGCACACAATCTGAGAGGACAAGAAAGATCAAAGCCTGGGCTCCATTGCCCGATTGTGTCATCTCTGCCCCTAGATCCAGCTGTGTCTGAAATAAGATCTAACGAAAAATGTTTATGTCCTTGAACTGATAAAATATTTTCCCACTTCAGCCAGTTTGAGTGAATCTCTTTTACCTGCCACCAATAAACCCCTGCTTAATACCTCATCAGATCAAAGCTTATTCCTGGAAGGGCATTTCCTTTTAAAGCCGTGATCTTGAGAAGCAGCACTTACTAAGAAGTAGTTTTTGGAAGCTCCATGAGATAACCTGTAGCACCGACTTAACAACAAAGCCATCTCCTTATTTATTATCACCAGGAGGGGGAGGTTATTCTGTTTGATCCCTGAGGGTTCACTGGACTTGGCTGTGAATGACCATTTCCTAAACTCGGGTCTACCGTGTCTCAGATAGTGAGGACTTACCAAGGAGGTTGCCAGCCAGCTGAGGATGGGTGGCAGGCAGATCTTTGAATTTGTGCTTTGCTTTTCAAGGTGAACAGAAGAGAATTAATTTGCATAAATGAGTTGTAGTATGAAATACTAACCTCATTATCTTTGGTCATACTTTAAAGATAGCGGCAGTTCCCCTGGCCTCTTTGCTTAGAGAGCCATATGGACTCCATTTCCTCCCCGTCTTAATGGGAGAACTCATATTCCCATTTCACAAAGAAGAAGAGCAAGGCTAACTGAAATTCCAATCAGCTTTTTTGTCAAGCTGTGTATGTGTTAGGATCCAAGACAACATATGGAATTACCGAATAAAAAGGGCTCAGAGATAAATGGGGCCAGCAGAGAGCAGGATATACAACACGGGAGGGGAAGCTGGAACAAAGGCGGTTCCTTAACCAGGATCGGATGGAGCCCAGGTGAACTAAATAACAGAGGGACAAAGGCCCCAGCGCAGTGGCATCTTTTGTGCCTGCTGGCAGTAGGCTGGGAGCTCACTTGAGTCTGTAACCTGTTAGTCTCCAGCTCTGTAGGGTGCTGTCTTTATGTGCACGACCTGAGCGGCAAGTCTGGAGGGACGCCATGGCCCCTGGCCTCCAAATTCTGTTTGGGGAAGAGGTTTCTCACTCCCTAGAGAGGTTTACTACATCCAGGCAATTTAATCCTCCCAAGTAGTTGGGCAGGCCCTGGAGATAATAAAGAAAGAGGGTAACAGAGTGGATCTGCAAAGCCTTTAATACACAGCATTAAAGGGTAATGGGAAATCGATGGGACTATACAACAGGGTCACCCCAACTGCCAACAACTGTCATTAATGGGACACTGTAAGATGGCTGGGCAAGGCCCTAGCACTAGGGCCCCAGATGACCCATTCAGAGCTCAAATGGTTTTGTGTGCTCTCCAGCTTCTCACTTGAGCTGGAACTCAAGGAGATGGGTTCTCTCTCTTTCTTTCTCACACTCCACCCTCCCACCCAACTTGGGCCAAGTGACTTAATAATCACCATCATATATTGATTAGTTTCTATGAACCAAGCACTTTCTGGATTGTCATTTAATCCTTATGAAAACTCTGTGAATCATCTACCATTAGCATAGTTTCCATTTAACGTGTATGTAAGGTGAGGCCCAGAGAGGCATGTTGCCCTTGGTCATTGGCCAGGAGAAAGGGTGGATGGCTTAGCACAGGACATAAAATATGGAAAAACTGGGAAAGGTCTCATAGAACATGCAGCCTGACAGAGATGGAGCAGCTTTTCCTGGCCTGGACTTCCACAATGGGTCAATAGATAATGAAATTATAAAGCAGGCGTCTACCATGTAGTTCTGCACTCCCTGTCTACACTATATCATCTGATCATCTCCATCCACAGAGCACACACTCCACTGGCTTTGGGACTCCAGAGCCATTTCTTGTAATTAAAGGGATGGCCTTGTAGGAAATGTTACAATTCAATGCAAAGTCACTAAAGCCATTGTGTGTGTTCTGGGTAGGTAGGTGCTAAAGAGCAAAAGAGTCTGGTTATTGATCTTAAAAAGAACTTATGCCATCTGGCTGGGGAGAGAAAAGCATGTGGACCAAAAAGAAGCCTTTGAATAGTTCTTGGACAACAAGTAAATACGAGTGAGAGCATGTGATGCAACAGACAGGAGCACCGAGGAGTAAGGGGGTGGGTCAGCCTCAGGAGGCCTTTGAAGGTGGAGGTTTTGAACTCAGCTGCTAAAGGTAATGAAAGGTGAGGATTAGAGGGAATGAACAAGGGGAGCTTGTCTGATGGGGATACTATATAGGCAATGTCCCAGTGGCTGGAAATGGCACACTGTGTATAATATGATAGTCTTGCAGAGAAGGGAATCCACACTACAGAGGCAGAGACCGACTCATGTGACAAGGGTGTTTGTTACATGGTGTCATGGTGCGGGAGGCAGTGCTGTGCAGTGTTGAAATGGTGGCAGGAGGTTTAGAAAGATGTAACGAATGGTAGGTATCTCAGAATTGTGAGGTTCAGGTGACTGGATTCTTGTCTAGATGGGGGAAGTATTGAAGGCATGAAGTAGGGGTGGTGGCAGGGGCTGGTGTGAATGCCAGAAAACAGTTAAGGGGTAAAGCTGGCTGTGATGGTTTTGGTGGAAGGGCTGTGGGGGAGAGACATCTAAGAGAATCTCTACGGCCTCTGTAGGCAAGCTGGCCAGCATGTGAGAAGGTGGGGAGAGGCAGGCCACTCCGAGGGGAAGACAGAAGGACGAACACAGGAAGGCCTATGGGTAAGTGGCAATTGTAAAAATAGCCATTTTCTCTTGAAGACTGTTCTATGGGGAAACCACAGTGGCTCTGCTCAGGTGTCTCCTCCCCTTTAACGAACTCCATTCATTGTATTTGTGCTATGAGCGGTGCGAAGGGTTAGGGCTGGGTCCAGCAGACTAGCAGCTTGGATATCAGTCCTGGCTGACTTTGCCAGCCTAGAGTCTTGGTTGAATCATGGAAGGGCAATAAAGAGAAGGTAAAGCCACCTTCAGCACCATTGAGGTGACATGTGAGGTGTGTATAGTGTTTGCTTGGGTTCCTAACACATACATGCTCAGTACATATTAGCTACATATTAGCTGCCCTTTCCACAAAACCAACTTCAGTAGAGCATACAGTCCAAGTTCTCAGTGCACCAACATGAGCTAGGACTCAACTGTGTGGGAGATGGGAAAAGGCTGTTAGATGGGATCAGAGAGAGGAGGGTGGGGATGGAGGGATAGGGAGAGGGTGAGGGAAATGGAGAGAGAGAGAGAGAAAGAGAATATGTTTGGGTTTGCAGCTTGTCCCTCCTCATCTCCGACACTTTCAGATGGGTGGATTGCCCCCTGCCTGTGTGAGGACAGGGAGCTTACCTTCTCCCGTTTCCTGTCTATAAGGTCTGTTCCATGTCTGTGGGGTCCTCAGAAAAAGGAGGAGTAGGGGAAAGGAATGAAGGAAAGAGGGCAGCGAGGGATCTGATGGCAGAGGCAAGAAGGATACTGAGGAAGGAAGAAAAGATGTTAGCTGGAGGGTGTGGTGATCCTGGGCTGAGACAGAGCCCAAGCTGGCTCCCTCTGCAGCACAGTTGCACTGGGTTATTAACAGGAAGAAGAATGGGCCTCTGTATCTCAGCGGAGCAGGGCAAGAGTCATCAGCAGACGTTATTAAAATCTTTTCCTCCCCAGTGAAAGACACTTATCACTCTTCATCAGCATTGCTCATTCTAAGAAGGAAAATCATCTGAACAGGTGGGGACTGTCCTTACACTCCTGTAAACGAGACTAAGGCTGCCTCCTGTCTGCCCCAAAACCTGCCTGGGGCTCACGGTGCTCCCTAGAATGGCAGTGAGAGTCTTGAGACCCCCCCGCCCCTCCCCCAGAGTCTTGGCTTATGTGCAAGAGAGAATCTGCTGAGGGGACTTTCTGAGTGGCAGGGGTGGCGGGGACTGCAGCTAGATGCAGTGGTACCAGTGATGGCTGACCGCTGCTGCAGAGAAATGTTGGGGCTAGTGCTGCAGTGTGACTGCAGGGGCACTGCCTGGCCTGAGCCTCAGCCTCCTTCCTGGTGTCCCTTGACCTGCTGTCTTCCTTCCTTCTTCACTGTGGCTTCTCTCTCACCAGAGCCATGTGGCCTGAGCTGAGCCACCCTAGTAAACAAATGCCCAGGGCAAATGGAGCACATTCCCAATCAGCCCAGAGAGCCAGCCTAACACAGAGACTGGCACAGAAAGCCCCAAGCCACCTTCCAGGCTGCTGCCACCTCCCTGGCAGGCAGCAGGCTGGCAGCAGGTTGGGTGGCTCTTCCTCAAGCCTTGCTGCCCTGCCTGGGCTCCCTTCCTCCTCCTTTCCACCAGGTGATCCACTTAATGGGCCAGCTCAAGTGTCCCCTCCTGGGGAAGCCCTCCCTGCCCTCTCCAGGCAGAACTAATTACTCCTTCTCGTGGTTCCAGTACAAAGCCTCCTGCTCTGACAATGGCCATGCTCTGTGCTCTGTCATCCTTGTTGGTGTCTGTGTCTCCTCATTATGGACAAGAAAGGCAGGAGGACCATAGGACTTGGTATAGTTTTTTGTTTGTTGGAAACAGGGTATCCCTATGTAGCAGGAAGGGGCTTGTGCACAAATATAAGTACTGAATTCCCAGCACCCACTTAAAAAGCCAGATACCTGTAATTCCAGTGCTAGGAAGAAGAAACAAGAGCCCCCCTGGGACCTGGTAGCTAGGCTAATTGCTGGGAGAGATCTTGCCTCAAAATATAAGGCAGAGGAGTGATTGGGCAAGACATTTGACCTTGACCTCTGGCTTCCACATTTATCCACAGATATACACATATACATACATGTATGCATGTGCTCCCTCTCCCTCTTCCTCACTCCCTCTTCTTCACTCCCTCTCCCTCCCCCCACCACACATACACACACACACTTCAAAACAAAACAAACAACAGCTAGAACTCTGGGACATTAATATGTATTTTTTTCACATGCTCCTTAGAACAACCCTCCAAGGTTTTTTGTTTTTCAAGACAGTGTTTCTCTGTGTGTAGCCCTGGCTGTCCTGGAACTCACTCTGTAGACCAGGCTGGCCTCAAACTCACAGAGATCCACCTGCCTCTACCTCCAGAGTGGTTGGATTAAAGGTGTGCGCCACCACGCCCACACGTCTCCCTCCAAGGATTTTAGGCTCATTTTACAGATGAGGAAAATGAGGCTTGGGGATGTCATGTGAGCCTGCCAAGAGCATGTGGAAGGTAAGGGGCAGAACTGGACTGTTTGAGTGGGGTACAGGTTGGTTGCCGGACTAATCCAGCCTGCGGCTAGTCCCCCCACCCTGGTGCTAGCTGCCCATCAGGTAAGCTAGTAGGGAGTCTGACTCCTGAGCCCTGCCTATGTGACCTTAGGCTTTCTCTGCTCAGAATCTATTGTCACTTCTCAAGGAGAAGAGGCAAGGCCTGAGGAAAGTCTCTTGCCACAGAGCATAGCCCCAGCATTAAACCCTGTTGCATCCCTCCATTCTATTAATCCCAACTGGCCACAACCATCTTGCCCCCTCTCTCAGCCCCTGCTGTGTAGTCAGTCAGTCTGACTTCTCTCCAGCAATGTGGTCCCCATTGTTCCTCAGGCCTCCAGCCAAGCCTTGGAAAAGCTGTACACAACAGCATTCTTGTTTCTGCCTCCAGGTCCCAGGTAACCTGGAGGGGACAGAGCCCTGGGCAGTTGTCAGCATCTTTCTGTACCAGGTGACTCAGAAACACCTTCTGCCCAAGCCCCAGTTTTCAAGACCAACTCCAATGTCACAACCTTGTAAACTTTGTAGCTGCAGCAGTTTTTTGTCCCTATTCTGTGGACCCCACAATCCCTAAGGGAGATGTGAGTGCCTAGGCAGATGTCCAGTGAGTGGCAAATAAATGAGGCCCATAAAACACTGAAAATATTCCATGGGGATTGAGAGGTGGTTCGACCAATAAACGCACTTGGTGTGCAAGACTGACAACTGGATTCAGTCCTCAGAACTCACGGTGGAAAGAGAGAACAGACCCCTGAAAATGACTCCATACACACACAGACAACGATAATAATAATAAAAAAACCCAATTCTGAAAAGTGTGCTTTCATGAAACTTCTGCAAGGCTGATTCATCGATCAGAGCTTCAGTGATTATGAAGGCTTCAGAGTGTTGCAAGCCCAGAGTCTAATTATCTTGGGCTATCTTTGGTCTCCCCAGAGCCTAGTGTCCTCCTCTGTGCCTGACCTAAGAGCTTTGTGGCCATTGGGCGAATCATTTGGAAGGTACAGAGCACCAGTTTCCTTTGGCATGTTAACATAGCAGACTAGTTTCCCCGATCCACAAGCTAAGAGTGTCATCAGACCAAATCTGAGGCCTAGCCCAGCTTCCTGACTTGCTATAACCCACCTCTCTAATGTTTCCACCCATGTATTTGGAAAGTGTCTTGATTTACAACTCTCTTTGTTCTGTTACTATAAAATTTTGATAAAACTTCTTCCATGTTGGAACATGAATTTGGGTTCATTTGAATCTGTGTTCCCAGAACACAATCACTCATATTTGGCTTCAGAATAAAATAACACTTATAACCTTATTTTTTCTTTTCATGAATGCCTTCTCAAATCTAGCATTGAATCCTAATGTAATATTGTACCCTGTGCCAACCCTTTTGTCCTTCCTTCTGGTTGTGGAAAGGGTGGTCTCAATTCTCCAGCTCTGTTATGCCCAGCTCCCTAGACAGCAACTCTCCAACTACCCTTATGACCCAGTTCCTGGCACAAGCCAGTAGGCCCTGATGACTCTCCTCACCATACTGCAAAGACCCTTGGGTGCCAATTGTCCCTTGTTTCAGATGACCAGCACCAGTCATCTCATTTCTATGTCCACTCAACAATAGGTGACTGAATGTTGACTGTGTGCTAAGAATGAACAAGGGGTCCAGTTCAAGGTCACCTGGTGGGACACAATCCATAGTGGAACAAGTCATACTGTTTTGTTCACCATTGTATTTCTGATGCCTGCAACAGCGCTGACTATTCAGGAGGATCAACACATACTGGCCGGGTAAACACACGAATGAGTGGCTGTTGTGTGTAGCCTGTTGTTCATTTCTAGCTAAAATCTCTATCCACTGGCCTCTTTTACTCCAGGATTCTCAATCCAGCTTTCCCCTTGGGGATCATTTGTCCCCATCATCCACATGACCTCCAGTACTGTAACATGTCTCTCAGGGATTGAGATCTCCTGCTTGTTCATTGCTTTTGGCACAGCTGTCTCTCCACTTCTCTTGTTTTCCGTTATCTTCTGACATGTTTCACTCCTATAGAGCTCCATACCTCACAAGCTATTTCAGCAAAGAACGTATCTCTTGGTGACCTCTGCTCTCATGATTCACCCACCTTAATGGTAATTAGCTAGCAGTCCCTCCATTCTCATTTCTTTCTCTGCAAAGGGAGATAGTTGAAGAGTCCTGTGGATCACCGTACATCCACACTGGCTTGCTTCAGCTGCTTGCCCATTCCGGGAAAAAAAAGTATATTTAAGCAGTTTTCTAAAGGGGAAAAAAATCTCTTTACCTTCTCATACTGACTATTTACATAATTCAGTGACCTTTTATGAACCATACCATTGTATAAACATCACTTTCCAAGGTACAAATCAACTTATCTGTCTTATTTCATACTCCACTGTGATCACCTAACATTTTTCTGGATATACTTTCTCAGGTATTGACAGAGTACTCATATTTGTCACTTGTAATGGTTCTATAATATTCTAACACATTAATGTTCTCTGTAGTTTGTTTAGCCATTCCCCAATTGTAGAGCATTTGGATGTTTTCCAGGATTTCATTATTATGAATAGGGTAGCCATAAACGTAATTTCGTAAATAGTTTATATTTACTTTTCCATTACTTCCATGGTATATATTCCCAGAAGGAGGATTATTGGGTCAAAGGCCAGGAATGCTTTTATGGCTTTTGTTGTGAGGTGCCATACTATTCTTTAAAAGGAATGGGTTGATTTGCAAGTCTCCAGTCTCTGTGTTCATGTTTTGGAGCCTCCTAACGATCCCCCAGAGGTTGTTGCAAATTTTCAGGGCCTGCCTGGGACACCTGCCCCTCCTGACCCTGTAGGGGTGATTTCACCTCAACCATTACAGGCATGCCCTTGGGCTGGCTCTCTGACTTCCTTCAATGTTTCTGTTTCCAACCTTCTCTTTCCATCCAGGCTCCCCTCCTAGGCTGGTCTCTGAGGACAGGTGTCCAGTTTCCTTTCCAAAACTCCTCCCTGCCTGCACACCTGACCTCACTTCTCCTTCCCTCTCTGGTCCCCCTCAAGCTCCCATGGCTCCCCTCACTCAAGCTCTCAGAGCATCCATCTCTCCTTCTTCCGCTGCTCTCTCCTCTCAGCCCTCAAATATTCCCATCTCCCTTGATTAAAAGCAGTAAGTACTGCACCCCTTCTCCCCGAGTTTCTTCCATCACCTGCATCTTTATGAAAGCATAACCCACCTGGGTCCCTTTCTAGGGGTCCTCCGTCTTTGCTCTTTCAACCATGACCAGCGTGCAGCTAAAGTGTCTACCTTAAGGCCACCAATACTTTTCTTAATCACCCAAACAATTGACCCTCCATCTGTCATCATCTCTACCACCTTGTTGGAGGTTGTATCCTCACTGACACATTCTCCTGCTCAGGTTTCCATAGCAGCACAATTTCCTTGGAGCTCTGTCTGTCCCACCATGTGGTTACCACTAAACGAATCTGTTCTTGGACCTTTTGCACTTTAAATGACCTCAATGTGTAGCAGCCAGGAGACCTGGGTAGGACCAATTTCTATTTTTATTTTTATCCCCTGGACCCCTGGTAAACTATGACTAGTCTCAGCCCTTTCTTATAAACATGTTCTCCTGCCACGGTGATGGGAAGAACCAGACCACAGCAACCAACAGGTGACATTTACATGAGACATAGCTACATGAGACCTATGGAAGCTCAAAGTAGTTCCTTTTTTTTTTTTGCTATAAGTATTAAACAATGTGAACATAATTACTGTTGATATCATTTACAGTCTTTAAGGAATCGAGATTAAAAAAGACACAAAACACAGAATAGGCTTGAGGGGACTGACTCAGGCCAATGCTCAAAGCCCACTCAGCTGGCTTTTTTCCTTTTTTTGGTTGTTGTGCTATTGTTATAGTAGTGTTTCTTCGGGTATTTAAACCATAATGTGTAAGGATTTCTGTCACTTGCAATTAAAAATCTATAGTCCACATGGGTTTCCCTTTATATTTGGTTTCCCTTGCTTTCAATCATTCCATAATCACATTTCATGATTACATTTGTATAGACGATTTTTCTACACCCTGTCTGACAACTGTTTCCTCACCTTTAAGTTCAGCACTTTTAGCTTGTGGCCAAGTAACTATACTTCAACAATTTATGAGACTTAATTTTTAGCATAGTTAACACCAAAAATTTCAACATCACCCAAGTATAATTAACTTCACTTCATCACTAGCATATATCTGATTATCAGTTGCCCGAATTTGACACGCTCATATTCTTCTCTCCTTCATTGTCCACAGGTATGAATTTACCATGACCTCAATCAGCTGTTATGGCCTCTGTCTCAGTCCTGTGGTTCTCAGAGTGGGATTTATGTGGATGGTTCTGGAAACTGAGGGATGATTTCCTTTCCTATAATATCAATCAATATTTTGTTGTTGCCTTTTTGAGATGAAGTCCCGTGTGATTTACCCTAGTCATGAACTCACTATGTTTGAAGCTGGCTTTGAACTCCTGATCCTGGTGCCTCTACCTCCCAAGTGCTGGAATCACTATGACTGGATTTACAATATCAGTATTTGGGTGAAATGTGTGTGTGTGTGTGTGTGTGTGTGAGAGAGAGAGAGAGAGAGAGAGAGAGAGAGAAAGTTGACATCAAATCATCAAATGTCTTCTTTTATCATTCTTATCTATTTGTTTCTTTGTTTGTTTAGGCAGGGTTTCTCATTGAATCTGGTGCTCATTGGTTGGACTGGCTGGCCAAGAAATCCCAAGGGTCTACCTGTCTCTTCCTTGCCTAGCGCTAGTCCCAGACATGCCACCAAACCTTGCTTTTTATATGAGTGTTGGGGATTGAATTCAGGTCCTCATGCTTACTCAGTGAGCATCTTACTGAGCTCTGTCCCCAGTGTAGTTTGTAGCTTATTGAGGGTAATGGGAAGAAAGCACAGGATTGAGAAACCCATGGGCCTGCCTGTGTTCTGGGCTGGGTGTTTCATTTACTGGCTTTGTGACCTTGAACAAATCTTTTAACTTCTCTAGAATCTAGTACTTATTTACCAGGGAAACAACTGAGCTAGGTTGTGGTTTGGTCCTCAGAACACTTACATCAGATTCACCCTGGATGGATTTAAAACATACAAAGTCCCTTCTTGATCAAGTATTGTTAAATATGTGTCTTTGTCTGGGCAGTGGTAGCATATTCCTTTAATCCCAGCACTGGGGAGGCAGAAGCAGGAGGATCTCTGAGTTTGAGGCCAGTCTGATCCATAGAGCAAGTTCCAGGACAGCCAGGGCTACCCTGTCTCAAGAATAAAAAACAACAAACAAAACAAGCCCCCAAAACAACAACAACAACAAATCCAAACAAAACAAAACAAAAATAGATCTTTGGAGCCTGAGGGACTGCAAGGTGACTCTTGCTCTCAAGTTGAAAACTTCCTGAATGTTACCTTGCTTCTTTCTGTTCTAAGATACCAGGGTTAGCGGGTTAAATAATGATTCAAGTTAGAGGTGGCAAGCAGAGGGGATGTGAGTAGAGAAGGTGTTTTGCATCAATAGAGTGTCTCTGGAGAAGCAAGTCCTTTCCATCCATGGCTCAGCCGGGGTCCAGGCTGCAGCAATGCCTGACCACTTGCTGCCTTTCTTAACCTGTCCTACCCCTTCTCTCCCTTGGTCTTCTTTTTGCTTTTTCTCCCATCTTACCTACCCAATTCCTTTTGTCCCCCCCCCTTCTCTCCCTTCCTTCTTTTGTCTTTCATTTTCCTAAATCCCACTGCTACATGGGCAAACACATCATTATGAATACATTCATTTGCACTTACCTAATATACTTCTCTTCCATGAAGTCTTTCCGGCTCCCTCAATCAGATGTAAACATTTCCTGCTCAGAACTCTCACAGCACTTTGAATTTCTCTTATGTCATTAATCATATTTTGCCATGTAGTATTTCTAGGGCTGCTCTATTGTATGGCCCCAAGGAAAAAAACTATTGTCTTCATCTCTGTACTGCTTTCTATAGGGCCTAGCATGGTGCCCCACACATAATGATAATATTTTACATTTATTTAATGTATATTAATCTAAGAAGTATTTGCATAAATAACAGAACATTGATACTGAAGAAGTAGTTTTTAAATGGACTGAGATGAACAGATTCTTCTTTTTCTGTCCTGTGTCCAGGAGGCAGGATTGTGAAGAGGCAAAGACACTGACCTTGGAGTTAGCAGGACTGAATTGGAAACCTTGTTCTACTTTGTAAAAGCTTGTGGTATTGGCAAATTGCTTAACTTTTCAGAACCATGATTTATGTACAAGGTTGTCATGAAATACCTTCTTTTCAGGATTGGTGCTGTTTAACTGCAATTACTTGTGGAAACATCTGGCACATAGAAGATAATTTTAAAGTTCTTTTTAAATAGAATTATTCCCATCTCCCAAAGCTCCGCCTCCATTATAATGTACCTTACAGACAAACACTGGCCTTACTAATTCTTTCTCTCCAGAATTTTCACACTGTGTCTTGGTACACTGGATGAAAAGTGCGTAGAATACATTTTGTAGACTCAAAAATAGCCAATGTCACAAGGTGAAACAAATATGAAAAGCATTTGAACTGAAATGAACAGACTGTATTTGTCAGGATTCTTTGTTGCAAGGTCCGTATATCCAATTCAAACAAGCTTAAAAGAAAAAAAGGGAAGAATTATTTACCCCCATAATTGGGAAGTACTGGGCAGATATGACTTAAAGCACAGCTACATTCAGAATTAAAATACTGAAGTCAGGACATTCTAGCTCTGGGCCTTGCCTCTGTGGCTTTATTCTCAGCTAGTGGGAAGAAGGATGTATACTGGCTTATGAGCCCAAAGGGAAAAGTCCTTTCTGACTTTGTGTCCATGTGCAAATACCATTGACCCTGATTGGGCACTGTGCCTACATTTAAGCTAGTCAGTGGGTACAAAGGATAGAGTACTGTGGTTGGTTCTGCCAGGACCCCCATGTCTACTCTGTGGCCAGTGGGAAAGATGTAGTATGGTGGACAGCCCCTCAGACTGTAAGGAACTAAGGAGAAGTAGTTCCATAGGAAGGGTGCTGGCTGACAAAAAAAATCAACTTGTTTTGTTTGTGCATGTGCAGGAACACTCTATTTCCCATAAGATTCTTGCATTAGTTAGCTTGAGTTGTTATTTTAAAATGCTTGTAGGACCAGCTCAGTGGGAAAAGTCACTTGCTGCCAAGCCTGATGACATGAGTTGAGTACGTATGACCAACATGGTGGAAGAAAGCTAACTCAATTATAAATAGAAAGGCTTATTTGGCTTATGGTTCTTTAGGTTCTAATGTAAGGTCAGGTGCTCTCATGAGTTTTATTTCTTTGTTTGTTTTGGCTTCTGGAAAGGAGTGTCAGATGGCAAAGATGGCGTGCCATTTGAACAAGAAAGGAGAGGAAAAGATTATAATGTCACAACCTCTCCTAGGTCACACCTCTACTGACCCAAGAACTTCTTTTTTTTTTTTTTGGTTTTTCGAGACAGGGTTTCTCTGAATATCTCTGGCTGTCCTGGACTTGCTTTGTAGACCAGGCTGGCCTCGAACTCACAAAGATCCGCCTGCCTCTACCTCCCAAGTGCTGGGATTAAAGGCGTGCGCCACCACCGCCCGGCCCAAGAACTTCTTATTAAGCCTCATCTCCTAAAGGCTTCAGCACTACTCAGTAACACCATCCTGCTGACCAAAGCCTCCCAAAGCCTCCTGGAGACGTCCAACATATAACTAACTATGTGTCAAATCACCCACTTAGTGTTGTTAAAGGGCCTATCTCATTTCCTTATTAATGTATTTGTTCACTATTATTGAAGGAATTTGTTTTGAAATAAACTTTCTTTTTTTTTTTTTTTTTAATGTCCTGGTGCCAAGGGTTAGGGCAAAGCCACGACAGAGACAAAACACAGGCTTCCTAATATAGAGTTTCTGTTCAAGGAGGCTCAAAAACCTGTCATGTACATTAAAGAGGAATGGTCTCAGTTCCAAGGTATCATGTATCCAGCACAATCGATCTGTTGGCTGCACTGGTCCCTTTTAGACATGATCACAGGATCAGACTTTCAGATGAAAGATCAGACAAAGGCAGTTCCTCCAGTGCTTGGGCATACTTCTCACACAAGGCCCAAGGGAAAAGTCAGGGTTTTTTTTGTTAAATTGGCCAGGGTTCTCAAAAAGAACAGGATTGATGTTAAAAGGGGAATTATTAGACTGACCTACGGGACATAGTCCAGGTAATCCAGCAATGCCTGTCTCACAGTGGAAAGGCTAAGAATCCAGTAGTTGTTCGGTCTACAAGGCTGGATTTCAGTCTATAAGGGTGAATGTCTCTGCAATCCCAGTCTGCTGCCAGAGAGAGGGAAGATTCCCGGACAACTGCTGGTTTTCATGGTGGATCCAGAAGAAGCTGGATTTAATACCAACCATAGAAACAGGGTAGATGAACTCCAGTGAAAGTGAAAACAAGCAGGCAATGAACAAAAGCTTCCATTTTCCATGGCCTTTTCATACAGGCTGCTGCTAGAAGGGGTAGCCCAGATTCAGGGTGGCTCTTCCCACTTCAAACAATCTGATTAAGAAAATCCCCTACAGCAGCTTGGGTTTTAGTTGATTCCAAGTGTTTATGTTTTTGTCACACACATACAAAACAAAAACAAATAAACAACAAAACACCTGCCAATTGTAAAATACATGCAGCATAACATTTATCACCATTGTCATTTTCAAGTGTGGAGGTTCAATCCAGCTATACCATTATGAAGCCGTTCTCCAGAATGCTTCTCACCTGTAAAACTGAAACCCTACACTTGCGAAACAACTCCTCAAACCTACCAACCCCAGGCCCTGGCACCCACCATGTTCTATGAATGTGACTATTCTCGTTACCTCCTATGACTGAAGCCACATGGGATCTGTCCTTTCACTTAGCCTAATATCCTCAGGGCTCACCCCTGTTGCAGCATACATCAGAATTTTCTTTCTTCTTAAGGCTGAATGCCATCCTATCGTTACATACACCTAATTTTGCTCATCCACTCATCCATGGGTAGATACTGGATAGCTCCCACTTTCCGGGTGTTGTGGATGCAGAAGACCGGTTTTGATGGCAGCAGCTTGGGTGTTCTGGGACCCTTAGCAGAATTCAGATGCATCAGCATCTCATCAGGGCCTTGGACAAATTAGCTCTGAGTTAGAAGGGACAGCTCAGGGCACCAGATGCCCTCTTCTAGATCTGGCTGGACTCAGAGGATGGCTTTCTGAAGCTAAGAAAATCTTCACTCATGAGGGAGAGGATCCCAAGGAAGGAGAATGCCAGGCTTCATCTAGTTCACAATTTGGGCAGCTGCTGGCCACAATTTCACACTTTGTTAACTTATTTTCCGAACTCTTGTCAGGTCATTTGGGGTGACTTCCAAACTACAGCATTGTACTAATTACTTTAGAAGAGATCCATACTGTTCTTCTACCCGTGCCCCTCCTCTTCCATTCTCTGCTGAGCATTCTGCCAAAGCCCTCCCTGAAACCACTGCTAGCCCCAGCTTCCCCTTCCCTCCAGAGAGCTCGGTTCCCCCCTCCACCGCCGTTCCCGCCCCTGCTTGCACTTCTTTTTGTCAGCACTGCCCCAGCAGACTTCCTAGTTCATCTGTTTATCTTTTGTCCACACTAAATTGAGGTGAGAAGCCAGCTTCATCTAAGTGGCCCCCTGTGCCCCTGCACTGAAAAGTCTGATGTTCGGTATGGTGGCTTTGAAGGCAAGAAAGGACAGTGACACCATGGGTTGATCTGAGGAATGCTTAGTGGTACCCAGTATATGCAGCCTGTTAGCTGGAGGCTGAGCCAAATAGAAGTCGAGTATCTGGGGGGCCTTTGAAATGGCTGCTGAAGACAAGGGAATTGTTTGTTGGAAGAAGGCGACCCAGGAGCAGGTTTCACGGTGCTTAGATCAATACTGTTTCTTCTGAGGAAACAAACAGAATCAATGCCAGCTGCCCTGGGACTCAAACTAGATCTGAAAGCCACAGGCCCATGGATGGAGGCTCCATGCTGACTTCGTAGAATACAACAGTCTGTACTTGTTTGGGAAACTGGGAGAAAAAAACGGAATTTCATTCCAGCAACCACACCTGGGCTACCAAAGGCCTAACACACAAGCGTATAACAATGGAGGAACATAAAACCAAACAATTGAAAGAGGTCTTAGACATTCTGATAGATGTGTTCTGTTCCTCTATCTACAGTGGCATGGCTCAGTGATAGAATACACCTGCTGGGCACAGACAGCCTGGAATGTTCTCTCTGCCACTAGGAGCCACCACCAAATAGTCCACCAACACCAAATGGTCCTGTTGACTCTCCACGTGAAGGTTGGCACATGGACTCTTTGCTTAACTCAATCTAATGTCATTCCAAAAGGACCCCCTTTCTATGGCTTTCTGGGGAGTGGCTCCGAAGGTTTTGTGCGCATGCCTCATTTCTGAATAGCTCAAATTCAGTTAAAAACCCACCGTGTTCTCACTGTAGGACAAACCCCAGGCTGTGTGTACAGAGAGTGTGTCCTTAAGCGGGGCCTCTGCCTTGTAATGGGTTCCATTTGTCCTGTACTTGTCTTCAAAGCGGCACGGCAATCACCCTGTGCATATGGCAGTGAGTAAAGGTTTGTCTTCCATTTCCCCACTGCTGTCTGTTGTCTGCCTCTTTCCTACAGGAAGTCTTTGAAGTCATTCTAGTTGTTTCTTACCATACTTGTTTTTGAGACCCTTTGCTTTCTGGCTAGCCTCTAGCGGTCATGCCCTGAACCATCCACTTTTCTATTAAACTGGAGCACCCACGACACATTCTATATTTCATCTGTGATTTGGAGTGCTGTAGAGCACAAGCCAGCACACAGGGACATTTAGGTGGGCCTTGAAAAATGAAAAGGAGTTCGGCAAGTTGACAAGGTACATCAAAGCATTTGTCAGCAGGGAGAAGTCAATTAAAGCATGACCGCAACTTATCTGGGGTGACGTATGTCCATTCTCGTATGAGCTGAGTCATTATTCTTTATGGTTTTAAAAATTATTCTTAGAATTATAAAATCTCAGAGTTACAAACACCCTTAGATCTGTACAAGCCCCCATCAGACAAAGGACCAGGCTACAAAATTCTCTGTCTCCTCATCACACGCACAAAAAATTTTTTTTTAAATATCTTCTGTGATGGGGAACGTCAGTCTTTTGCAGCAGACTGTTCAATATTTTTACTTCTCTGTTTGAAAAGTTCCTGCATTTTAGTTGAAACTTGCTGCCCTGCCACGTTAGTCATTTTTCAGAGTTATCGACATTTAATTTGCTCAGCCCTATTCTAGGCATTGTGTGTGCTTGTGTGTGTGTGTGTGTGTGTGTGTGTGTGGCTTTGTAGGAGTACATGTGGGGGCTCCTGGATGCTCTGCAGAGGTGATCAAGGAGGAGGAACAGGAAAAATAAGTACAAAGTTTGTCTGTAAAGAACTTGCACTGTAGTAGGGGGAAACCCTAGGAAGAGAGAGCACAACAAATACTTTCACGGAGACATGGATTAAATGCTGAGCATGTACAAAGGGAAGATATTCAGCTTCTATGAGGAGAGCAGAGAATCAGAAATACCTCCTTGCAGACCACGTCAGACCACATTACATTCTGGACCTTTCCAGGCTTTCCGTAGCATTCAGAGACGAAACCCGGGCCCTGCAGGACTCCCCACAATACTGTGCTTACCAACCTCTCGCTGCTTGTGTGAACCCCCACACTTTCTCTTCTAATGACACCAATCCTGATGTCCTGTGAACCTGTTAGTCCCCGATTTAAGGTTTTTACACTGTCATTTTCTCTTTAGACTGCTTTCATAGCTCACATTCTCTAGGCGACTGACAATAATAAGGAAGTTTCAGATAGTAATGAGCACTGTGGGGTACATACAGCAGAGTGGAGGGACTGCAAGTGACGAGTCACAGTGCTCATTACTATCTGAAACTTCCTTATTATTGTCAGTCGCCTAGAGAATGTGAGCTATGAAAGCAGTGAGTGTCAGTGTTGTTTATGGCTGCATCCTCAGTGCCAAGAACACGGCCTAACATAACAAATGCAAACATAAATATCGGTGAAACAGGGGTAATTTCGGTAACCTATTGTAATAATATTTAACCTATTAACCTATTAAATAATACTTTTTAAAAAACTAACATCAGGTTACATTAACACCTGATATGCTTTTGTAGCTTCTAGACATGAGTCCAATCCTTTTGGATATGAACCCAAACAGTTTCTCATTTGAAATCCTGTGCAATTTCCTATTTTCTATGATTTCTCAAAGGATTTTGACTGTGGCTCTGAGATTTGCAAGTCTTTTCAGTGTCTAGGAGATTTTCTACCTAGGCTGAGGTAGCAACAAATTGCATGCGTGAAGGATTCTCATTTAGCATGAGGTTACATTTTCAAGTCAGCATGCAAAGGTAAAATTGAAATATACCAAGATTTCTCTGAATGTCCTAGCATCAAAACAGACAACGGGTTCTTTAGTAGTGCACCCAAGAAGTTTGTTGTTTCATTAGGTGTCCTGTGGTGTGAAAAATAGGGCTGTCTGAACCCTAGAATCACCCTCAGTCTTGGTAGGTGCTTTTTTCATTGGAGATGTTTGGGAACTAAGGCTGAGGGGAGAGCAATTTACATCCCCTACTATAACCAAGTAGTTCTGGGCTGGAGTGAGACTGACTAATTTAGAACCCTAGCTCTAAGACTTACTTAGCATGTGAGTGCAGACTGTGACTCAGGCTCTCTGTGCATCAGTTTCTTCATCTATGAAGTGGGACAGTAATAGTACCTGCCTCAAAGGGTTCCATCAAACCTAAACCCATCAGCACATACGAGCCCCTTACACCAGCGCCCGTGTGTGCCGAGCATGTTCCACCTATACTTTCGGTCATTTCATTGCCTCTTATCTCCTGTTCTTGCTGAGACATAGGCCTAGAAGTGGACAGGCAGGCAGAATGGGCTAGACTATTCCAGTTGTAATTGCTTGTCCTTTCACCTTATTTCTGCTTCTCTTCCCACAGATGCCAATTGTAGCATTTGTCTGATGTGACCTTGCTCAAGTGTTCTGTCTTTATTGAAACGCTGTGATTATTGATTATCATACAAGTCCTACTTTGAACCCTTTTGTATAGATAGGTAGAGGCAAAACAAACAGCAGATTTCCAATAGTTTGATATGTTGGTCTGTCACTCTCACATTCGAATGCTTCCCACTGTGAGTTTGGCTTTTTCTTGATGACCCCTTCCAAACTAAGCTATTGAGTCCCTTCAGTTGTTTTCAGCTTTTTCTGGAATCCTGCCTTTATTCTTTGGCTTCAGCCTTTTTGATACTCCCCCCCCCCCAGATTCATGTTCTTCCCTTTCTTTTAGCACTGAGAAAGTTAAAAAGTCAGGAAGAAAGGCAACACAGCAGAAAATGCATGAAAAATGGCCAGCCAGGATTTTTTTTTTTTTTAATGTGAAGAACAGAAGACAGCAAGGCCTGAGGAGTTGGCATAAGGAGAAAGGAACATTCACTGTTATATATGGCAGAAACTACTGTCCTAACAGAGGTAATGAATTCCCACAGGTCAGAGCTGCTGGAGGATGGAGGTTCTCAGGGGCAGCCAGCCTGGCAGGCAGGCTAACTGCCAGAGAGTAGAAGCCACGCTTTGACCACATCTGGAAAGTTCAGTGTTACAGTCTTTTCTTCGTAGCTGTAGTGTGTAATCTCTTGTTCCTGGATTGTTATTAAAATTAGAAAAGAAAATGTTATATAAGGACCCAGTGTATTTTGGGGGCATTTATACTCTAAGCATAATGCAAAACACGATATGAAAATTTGAAGTAGGTAAAGTCTCTTTCATTAAATAGTAGTCATGTCTGAGGAGAAAGAGAGGCATGCAGGTAGCTCTCACAGCAGTCTCTGCAGCGCCTTAGACCCAGGATAGAGCAGCCTCTGGGATCCTATGAATCACAGGAGGAGAGAGAAGCTGGACAGAGGAGGTGAAAACCAATATAAGGTGTGCTAATGAGCAGGCTACTGCTGTGGGCAGTGGGGTCAGTCCCACTGAGGGTCTTTCATTGTAGAAGCTGTCTCCTGTCATCCCAGAATGTGAAGTCTGTGGCATTTGCCCAGTACCTCCCATTTCTGGCTTGCCCTGGCCTATGGACTAGCATATTCTTGGCCACGCACAGTAGAAGAGTCTTGCATGAACATGAGCAATGATGTTAAGAGAATATGGCAGAACACGGAAGTGTCTGCTATGTTCACTTAGAGAAAGGAGCACAGAGCGTTATGGAAGGGGAGCTCCCAGCTTAAACTAGGTGAGTCTTCTTTGAGGAGCTGACAGTGGATCACTATCCTGCTTTGAGGTACCTTCCTCTAGAGCTGCTCAGTGATGTCTAAGCAGAAGTTCCCTGATGCCTGACCACACAGAAAACTTCAAGTTCTGGCTAGGCATAATAAGCTATCTTCTGATTGTCTTACCCATAGGGTCAGGAGGTCATGAGCAGGACAAGGACTCTGATGGCTAACAGATCCTCACAACGCTGTCCTCTCTGAAACCGAGAGGTGCAGAATGGACAGAATGAGTTCACATTTGCTTTTGATAAAGAAACTCAAGGACTTTGCTAGCTTTTTCCCCCCACCTCACTCTAGGTTGGGTCTTCTTGTGAATTGTTTGTGTTCCCTCAGAGGCTTCCTTCCAGAACTGTCACCGCACAGCAGCTCTACCCACCTCCCCCAGCCCCATCACACACGCCATGCTTGCAGCCCTCACTCCTCCTTCATAGCACCTCTGCCCTGTTAGAAGAAGGATGTGGCAGCTGGGCTGCTTAGAAGTGCTCTCCCACCTTCAGTTCGCCCTGAGCAGAGTTCAGATTGCACATTTCCCGACACTCAGAGAGACCCATTAATATTTAGCATGTTACATTTCCAAAGCACTTTGCTAACATAAATTGATCTTTTCGGCACCCCCTTGTGAGGCAGCTCAGTACTGCTAGCTCTACTGGGGACATAAGACTTCAGGAAGATAAGCTACTTAGGATGGGGCCAGGACTGGTGAGTGATGGATCCAGATTAGCACCAAAGGTCAATGACACCAGTTGTCTGTGTCTCCAGACAGAACTTAGAGTGGTCACGGCACACCCTCCCTCTCCAGGATGTCCTGGAACAAATCCAGCCCTCAGAAGGTTTAAATAGAATGGATTTGTCATCTTTAAGATTGAACTGCTTACAAACCAGCTATCATTTATAGACCCAGGCACTTTACATAGATTGTGTCATTTAATTCTCTCAATCCTTGTCCATCTTCTGTAATATCACTATTTGTGTATCAGAGAACAGAGGCACAGAAAGATTAAGTAATTAACTTAAAGTTTCCCAGCTAGTAATTAGCAGAGCTGGGTTTAAACTAGATAGCTTCTGAGGTCTTAACCATTTTGAGCAGGATCTGATGTAGGTAGATGGACAAGGTCAAGTAGAATTGCTTTGGAAAGTCCTGCTCACTCCTGGGCAGGTCATCATATGTCTTGCACAATTATTTCTGCAGGCAAAGGAATAAAAGAGTGTTTGTGAAGAATGAGTGTGTAAACTAGTTATTGGGTGCTTGGTTTTCTCTGAGTTTTTTTTTTTCTTCCCATTCCAAAGTCTCACTAACAGTGCAGAAAGAGGATTAGTTTATCCAACATTAAATAAATAAGTGTTGGGGAGGCTGTGTACCATGTACTGTGTTTGATGATGACACTCACTCACTTGGCAGACACAAGGGTTGTTAGAGCTCTTTGACAGGGACAAAGGAGGGAGACAAGAGTGACTTGTTAGCCCAGAGAGGTGGCGGAAGTTTTGTGAAGGTGATCTGAGTTACATGCTGATGTAAGTCAGAGACTGATAGGTGAACATGTGCAAAGAGAATGGTGGTGTGAGGTAATAGGCAGCTTTGGAGGCCAGGAAGTTTGTTACTCTGTCTTTCTTGCATTCACTGGATCAAGTTGTGGCCCCAAAGTCCTGAATGAGAGGTTGAGTCAAAAATTCTAGGGTGTCCTTGGAAATGTAATTGCTTGTGACAGGCATAGTCAGATTTTCACCTTGGTGTTTTGTTGGCTGAAAAGGATAATTCTCTAACAGATATTTGACAAGTCTCTACTAGATACAAGGTGCTGACCTCAGGAGCCCTTGATGGGAATGGTACCTTTCAGAGTGCTATGGGGCCATTGAGGGCCTGGAGCTGAGACACTGTATCCTGAGAAGAAACTGTGAAGGAGAGTCACTCTGTCTCTAGTTCTTTCCTAAGGGGAAAATAATCAGTATTGTAATTTAATTCTTTTACATTTTTAATGTTTTTAATTGAAATAGAATTATATCACTTCCCCTTTCTCTTTCCTCTCTCCAGCGCCCCCCCCCCAGTTACCCTTCCTCAGACTCTTCCCATGCCTCCAGAAAGCTAAGAGCTTCTTTTTCTTTGATTATATTTGTTACACACACACACACACAGTGTGTGTCTGTATACACAAATATATATAAATGCAGCCTTCTGAGTCAGTTTTTGTTGTATGTGGTTTCAAGGCTGACCACTCTGCATTGGACAGCCAATAAGGGAGCTACCTCACCCTGAGAGAGGCTCATTTCTCCTCCCTCAGCAGTCACTAGCTGCTTGCAGTTCTTTGTCTAGGGGTGGGGTCCTGGCAAGTTTTCCCATTCCGTGTTAATATGTCCATTGATAATGTTGTTGTCTCAGTCTTGCTTATGCAGCTATTTCTGGAGATACTGTTTTACAGAAGCATTCCTGGTATTCCAGCTCTCAAAATCTTCCTACCTTCTCTTCTGCAGGGTTCCCTGATGCATAGATGTAGGAGCTGTGATGTAGATGTATCTGTTGGGGCTGGGATCCCTATGATCCATTGAATTCTGTTTTCTCTCTGGCTGAGTGGACTTTAAGTCCAGTTAGACAGCTGTTGGTTATCACCAACACACGAGTGTCAGTTCTTGGAGCTTTATGCATATCTTGCCATGCTGCTAAGTTTCATGGTTTTTAGGTGCTGCAGTTGGATAGACTGAGTTATGTCCAGTTGTGGTTTTCTGTGATGGTCTCCATCTGCTGTAGAGAGACGTTTCTTTGGTGAGATGTGATAGCTACTCTTCTCTCTGGGTATAAGGAGAAGATTTAGAATGCAATAAAGAAGTATGCTGGTCTAGCAAAGTGGTGGCAGTAGCTTCTTTTCTAACATCTATGACCTCATTAGCCTCTGGGAAACTAGGTTTCCAGTACTAGGCATGGCTTCCTTCCTGCTAAGTGGGCTTTAAGTCCAATTAGACAGCTGATGGTTGCCACTACCGTGTGAATGTCAGTTCTTGGGTCTCATTGTATATCTTGGCATGCTGGTAATTGTTGTGGTTCATGGGTGCTGCAACAAGACTGTTTAATTACTTCCCTCCCTTGGAAGGTTGCATAGTATTTTCTGGAATCATGAAAGCTAGACTGTAGGAGTCTTTTAGGTCAGATCCAGTCTGAGTCATCCAAGTCCTAAGTCCTAAATGTGTGGTTTCTTCAGCAATAGGAGCCTACCTCACTCCCTGAGAGTAAACCAAGGGCTACATAGATAATCTATATTGCTTTGGGAGTCACTTTAGGGTGTGTGTGTCTCAAACTTGTTCCCTTATATATAACATTTTTGCCTTCCAGCCCCTGTTGGGTGTTCAGCACAGATAGAGCTAAGTGTCAGAGGCCCCTGACAGCATAGTGGAGTGAGAAGTAGAGCTGGATGCACATGGTGAGTTAGGTCTTGATGGTGTCAAACACAGGGCAGAGATGAAGCAAAATGTCCAGACTGCTTATCAGTTACAGCTCTCAGGAGCCAAGTCATTCTCAGATGGCTCAGTCAGGGCACAGTTTAACCACATACACCTCAAGACCAGGCAGACCACCATGAACTGCCTTGGTGTAGGAAAACAAGACAGAGAAGGGGTGGGTGGGTGTGACGGCAAGTGGAAAATATGTCATATGCTGCGACCTCAGAGGCCCGAGGTTGAACCAGGGCAGCGGTTGCTTCTGTGCTTTCTTTATGGTGGCTTCAGTTACAGTTGGAGAGTCCTCTGGGCTCCTGTTAAGCTTTGGGGTCTGGAGTCGTCTTCATTATCAAAGTGAGTTGAATGAGAGCTATCTGCAGATGTCCTACTCTCCTAGCATCCTAAAACCTCCAGTTGATGAGTTATACCATGCTGTTTTAATGGCAGTATTTATTGATACTAGACATAAGGGAAAGGTTGGGCACCCCAAAGCCCAGTAAAACTTAGATCATCTGTTTTTGTAAGCTGAAATCCACAGAGAGGAAAGATTTCTTATGCTAGGGGGCACCATTCAGAGCCTACACTTCCATGGGGTTACTTAGTCCCTCTATCCAGACACCACTTTCTCTTCCATCTTCCATACCGTATGGATAATTATGCTGTTGTATTTGGAGAACACTGTGAAATGTTCCCCAGCAGTATTAGAGCTTGTCTCCTACACAACCTGTGTCTGCCTATTACCTTACATACACATCTCATCAGGACTGTCTGTTTTGAAACTTGGCTGATGATAACCATATCCTAACAAAATCCCCCAACCTCTTGCTAGCTATCTCAGGACTCCAAAGGGTGACACAATTAACATGGGGGACCCAGCACTAGGAACCATAAAGGAACGAAGTAAAGGTGGATTAGTGTAGCTGTTTACTCTGGAACCAGATGGTCTTAGTTCAAATCTCATGCTTGTTTATTATCTCCATGGCCTTGGGCATATTATGAAATCTCTCTGTGCCTCAGTTTCCTCCATTGGGAAACGACAGTACATATGGGTCCTATATGATATGATTGCTCGAGGACTGATTGGATCTGTGTGTTTGGCACAGACTTGGCATACACTAAGCACTTGTTAACCGCTAAATGTTATTATTTATTAAAGGAGGGATTTTCTGATTCAGGATGATTCTTTTTCTTCCTTTTGTCCTTGGAACCTCTACTCCATGACCTTCTCCCTAATTTACATTTATGGAGCCAGCTGTTCCAATAGCCTCTCCTTCTTATGGTTGGGGATGGGAAGGAAAAAGCACCTTGCATGAGCTCTTATTATTTTTTAGTATTGCTTACAGTGTCATCTTAAACCAATATGCCACAATTCATTTTCATTCAGCGCTAAGGGCCCTTTAAACCAGCCATTCCCCATTTACTCTGTTTTAAAAAAGGAAGGCCTTTGGGTTTCATGTTCCTTTATTGTATTTTGTAAGGCACAGAACACATATTGGATACTATGTAAATGTGAAATACGCTAACAATAGTAACAGACAGATGAGAAACTCAAGGAAGTGGAGTCACCATTTTGAATTTAGCTTTTGATCGATGGCCTGAGTGATTTGGAAGAGACAATGTGGCTCCAAGGCTAAAGAGACCACAGGGATTTCCATGGCAAAGGTTTGAATCTCAGTCACAGCAGCAGCTCCGGTGACCCCAGGCAAGCAGCTTCCTTCCCTTGGACCTCAAATTCTCCCCATGAATACTGGGCTTGGTGCCACAAAACTGCCTCCCAGGGATGCTAAGTTAAGCCTGGCCATATGTGGTTGTGCAGAAATCTCTCTGTGCCCTGCCGAAGGATACCAACTGATGGGGTAAGTGGGGTGGGGGGTAGGTCATATTCTGCTATCAATCTGTTATCCTAGTAATTCGTTGTGTCCATCCAAATGAAGAGGGTGCTTGTCCTTCTGTGTTGCATAATGGTATTAATATGGGCTAGTAGAGACCCTAAATTAAGCAACTTGACAAGAGTGGGGCACAGAGTTCAGTAAACAGAATGTACCATTAATTCAACACTACTACTGAAGCTTGCTATGTGCCAGGTCCAATTCTAGGGGCTGAAGATATGGAGATGAACATAGGGAACTAATATGTGTGGTTCTATCCTTCCTTCTCCAGACCATCTTCTACTATACTCAATCTATTGTCTTGTTAAACTCATCCAGTTTTCTCCGTCCCACTGCTTGTATTTTCCTTCATCATAGGACACAAGGACTCTTACCTCTACTCCTGTCCTTCAGACCAAAGCAAGAATGTTTGTATTAAAATGTGAATCAGGTAATATTACCCCATTTAAACCCTTTGGAGGCTATAATCTAATCCAGGGTTCTCATGATGGCCCACATTCCATCCACTGAACCAAAAACAACCATCTTGTCCTTTAAATATACTAGCTCTTTAGTTAGTCCAATTCTTCAGTGTTAAATGGACAGTCAGCTCTTCAAAGAAACCTCCCCTGAGCCACCTTATTAAAGTAGCCCACTACTATTCATTACCAAGATATTCTATTGTACAGCAGCCCAGCTTACTTTGAAAGTACAGAACTCCTTATCTTCTGACTTATCTGCTAGATTGTTAAATGCCAAAACAGTGAGGACCTTGCTTATTAACTCTTCACTGTGTGCCTTGCTAAGTTTCTGATACACAGTACTAAACATCGATAATACCTGTTAGACCATGTTGATAAGTGGAATTCAGGAGAGCAGTATTGTGACTACATAATGTAGGGATGAGTACGACAAAGGCTGTGATGTGGTAGGTGAGGTGGGGGGAGTTGGCAGATGGGGAACTCCCTGTTTTATCATTTGTTGATTTTTTTTTAATGGCACAAATATTACTTTTTTTGCCAGTGGTTATAAAAACTCAACATGGGGTAGGAGACACTTAACAAAGGTTTGGTGGGTGAAGCAAAACTTGATTTGTGTTTTGTAGGTTCTGTGGTTTGCTGCTGGTTCAGGCCCAATTCTGCTAACCTAGTTAACATAGCTCTGCTTCCCTGTAGCCCACATTTAACTGTTCCTGGTTTCCCTACCCAGTCTACTTGGGCATTATCATATGATTCAATCCAAGCTTCAGACCGTTTGGTTCTCCTCGAGTCCGGCTTTCTACTTAGACTGAGGAACATACTCTGATTCCCAACCAAGGCTATGGCAGTAGTGGAGAGAAGGGGAAAGGACAAGTTACTTTTCTTCCACGATTCCTATTGCAGTGATGACTGTGCTTTGTTGCTGTTGCTGCTTTTGCTTTTTGATACGGAACTGTTTGATTAGTATCTGTCTCTTCTTAAGGGACTATAAATCCACAAGGGTATGCATGGCTCTGATTGCAATTTTCAGCCCCCAGCACTGGTACATGGTTAAGTAGTAAAATACACTAATTTTGTTGAGTAATCAGATCACAGGGGGAGGGGGTGGACTTTTAAGGAAGGCTCACACCTACCTACCCTATAATAAAATTTGGTATGTCCTCTCTTTGAACTTCTCAGTCACCACTAAGGGATGGGAAGGAGAGTAGTGGCTTGGGGACTCCTATTTTGTAAAAACTATCCAGGGTGTTCACCTTCTATTCCTTCTTTTGAACTCAATTGAATAGTGTCTTCACAGGATTTTAACACAAAAATGACTTGATTAAATTTGTTATTTACACAAATCGGCCTTTGGCAGTAGGGAGGACCCCACAGCGGTACTGAGATCAGTAAGGAGGACAGCAATCAGCTAAGAAAAGAAGCAGGTGGGGATTAAATATGTGGCAGTGGAAATAAAAGAGAACAAGCTCAAGGGCTAGAGTACGAGAATCTACAGGGTTTGGTTACCATTCAAACGTAGATGGAAGCAGCAATGGAGACAGATGGAAATCCAGGTCAAAGGGAAGAATGAACGTCAGTGAACAGAGAGGAGAAACAGCATGTACTTTTCAAGTATTTCTTTTTTCTTGTACGGTGCTGGAGATGGAGCCCGGGGCACTTCTCTCGTTAGGCAATCACTGGGCTATATATCCTTAGCCCACCAAAGCTTTTAAGTCATTTTAAGAAATCTGCAAGACAGGAATGAGATAAGGCCTTCTAGGAGTTGGGAGTACAGTAAGCTAAGGCAAAAGGGGCTGGGCTGGACTCTCCCCTCCCTCATTCTAAGAACAGAAGAGAATAATATTTAAGAGGTGAGTTCCAAAAAAGAATTATAGGAAGAGACTGAGTAGAACGGCTTGGAATGAGGAAGGTAAATCTGGATAGCGTCATAGAAAATAAATGATAATGTCTAGCAGCATCAAATGACTAATGCTTAAGATAGACAGCCTGAAAATACCTCTAGTAGGTTTGGCGACAAGGACACTGACTGTAACAAGGGCATTTTTTTGGCGAGGGCAGAAGCTGCAGTGTAGAACACAGCACACACAAAGAAGGAAGCAGAGACACTAAGCGCAGATTTCCCTCAGAGAAACTCGCCTGTGGACGGAGAAAGAGACACGGTATGATTGAGTAGGACGTGAGGAGATTTGAGCGCATTCACAGCCGAGGGTAGAAATGCAGGACCGACGATTCAGGAGGTAGAGGAGCGTCGACGCCCTGCCGCCCTCTTCATTTGCCAGCCCCGCCTCCACGCGACGCGACCGGGCCTCGTGAAGACTACAACTCCCAGGAGGCCCGGCTGCGTGGGCGGAGCCGAGGCCTGGCGCGCACCCCAGCGGCGAGCGGAAGAGCAGGCGCTTCATGGTGGCAGCGGAAGCGGAGAGCGACGGCGTCCGGGTAACCACGATCCCCTGTCCCCGATTCTTTCTCACCCTGAGCTGAGCTGAGGCTGGCTGTCCCCCGCTTCTATCCTCTCGCCCGGGGACAAGACCCTCGTTCCTTCTGTGTGTTAATGCTGTTTTTTTTCTTTCCTCTCATGTGACGCTTGGTTGGGGCAGGCCCCCGCCCGGGGCGGAGGTTATTGGGAAGCTCCCGCCCCTCGACCTCTTAGGGCCTCCGGTCTAGAGGGCCTCTCATGGGTCCCTTCTGTTTTCTCAGGGGCCACAGGCCTACCTTGGGCTTCGACCCTAACGCTTCTCGTAGGGATCGTCTCCCTCCGGTGTGTGTCAACAGGTAGCGATCGGGGTCTCTTGGGAGCCCCTCTGGCCTGAGGGGCTATGGACCACGGAGGTGGCTCCGAGACAGTCCCGGGCCGCGGGCGATTTCCGGGCAGTGGCACATGTGCTCCGCTGCCCGGAGCCTCGGGCTATGGGCTGACAGTGAGCAGTTTATAAAGTAGGGTGTACTTCCTGCTCTTCTTGGGCGGGCCTCGGAAAACTTCCAAATCCCTTAACTGAAAGTTTTCTTATGAACTTTTCTGGTCGCTTCTGAGTTGTGAGGGAAGGAGCACAGGGTTTAGAGTCTGAATCCTGAAAGGATGATGGGTCGGCCCACTTGCTGGACTTGTGATCTTTTGTAATCCTTTCACCGCCAGCTTGGTTTTCCCGTCTGATAAAAACGGGGGACAGAGTCTTTTTGGTATTCTGCCTTTCAGTGTTGTCGGTTTCAGCAGAAATGATGTCCGTGTAAAACTTTTGGACTGTAAAGCAAGTTTAAAATAAAGCTTTAGTATCTTCCCTTGGTCCAGGTCAGTTGCATTTTAAAATCACTAAGATTTTATAAAATTTATATCTTTATGAAGAGTGGCGTTAATAATGGTCTCTTAGGAAACCGAGATGAAATATACAAATATTGTGTTAGGTTCCTAGTGGAGAAGTGACCTTAGGGCCTGACCACCTGTGGAGTCAATTTAAAACTTTGGGATTTTGAGGCCCATCAGAATGCTGACTGCTCTCCACACACAGCTAACTTGCCGCTCTTGCTTTGTAACAACTCCTTTTGTAAGCACTACACAGAACAAGCATTTCCTAAGACTTAAACGAGTTCCCCAAGCTTGGTGCTGTACTAAGTACCAGCGTCTAGTCATTGTGGGTTTCCTCTTCCTTTTCAGGTCCCACTGTGTAATATCTGCTTTAGCTACTTGAGATGTACTTGCTAAGAGTCTTCCCTATATTAGAATATAAATAGCTAATATTGCAGTCTGTTTTCTGACTGTAAAGATCTGAGATTCTGAGTAGTTGCTTATTGTCTATCCGTCATCCAGTCATGTCCCTATTCACCGCACCTCTGTCCCCTGCTTGTAGAGAAGTTAGGGAGTTTGCAAACAAAATTTAAAAGGATTTGGGATATGTTAGTTTGTTTGAAATCGTTGATTGGAAAATCTTTAAATATGGTTTTGAGAATGTCTTGGGTCAGGTGTATAAAGTAGAGCAAATTTGAGTTCAACTCCTGGTGTTGGGACTTACTTTGGGCAACTTAATTGACTTCTCTGAGCCTGTTTATTACTCTTTAAGAAGAAATTAACAGTATTTACCTCATAAAATGTTTGTGAAGATTATGTTCATAAGCTGTGACTTGAAAAGAGATTAGTGATGGTAAAGGCATGTAAATTAATTTTTGTTGCTATTACTAATGAATGACAGATGACAAGAAGTGATGTTAGTTTTAGGTATTTTCCTGAGATATCATATGTTTGTAAAACAAGGATAGTTATCCATACTCTACAGACTTTAAAAGCTACAGTACAGCCGGCCATGGTGTCAGCACACCTATAATATCATCATTTGGGAGACAAAGACAGGAAAATCTCAAATTTGATGCCAGTGTGGCTATTTTAGTGAGATCCTTTCTTAAAAACCACCAACACCACCAACAAAAGTAAATAGAATTTTTCAAAATTACAAGATCTTTTTTCATAACAATTTCATTTTTAATAAACATTACAGGGGCGGAGGTGGATAGTTCATTGATAAGATTACATAAGGCTATGAGTTGTCTCTCTAGTATTAACAACAACAACAATAATAATAGACCTTAATCCCAGCACAGGAGTCAGAGGCTGCCTCATCTCTTTGCTAGCCCAGTCTATGTACTGAGTTCCAGACCAGGAAGGGTAATAAAATGAGAGCCTGTCTTTAAAAATATATTTTTAAAATATTGCTCTTTTTCACTCTTAGGGTTTCCTATAGTGCTCTTGTGAAATGGCTGTTGGGTATGTGCTTTAGTTAATACTTTTAAGAGATTTCAAGATTTTTTTTTTGTACCTTGTTAGTTGAAATTGGACTGATCCTTTATTTATAACCTGTACTGAGAGTATTGCACTGTCAAATGTAGCTTGTAGCCGGACAATTAACTATGACTCAGATATTTACAAGAATATAATTTTATAGAACAATTTTTATGTCTGTTTACATGATTACCACCATACACACACACACACACACACACACACACACAGAGTTGTTTTTTTGTTTGTTTTCTGAGACAAGGTTTCTCTATGTAGTCCTGGTTGTCCTGGACTATACAGAACACAGAAATCCATCTGCCTCTGCCTCCCAAATGCTAGGATTAAAGGTGTGGGCCACCACCTCCTGGTGCACATACAGTTGTCAGGCTAGGCTGTTTGTAAAGTTTAGCTTGGGTTGGACATGGTGGAGCAGGCCTTTAATCCTAGTGCTTGGGAATCAGAGGCAGGTGGATCTCTGTGAATTCAAGGTCAGCCTGGTCTGCATATCCGTTCCAGTTCAGCCAGAGCTATCTGGTGAGACTGTGTCTGAAACAAACAAAAACAAAACAAACATTTAGCCTAAAGGAGTATAGGAGACTTGGTTACCTTCATTTTTTAAAGGTTGAAACTTAGAGACTGACTATCTCCACAGATGTCCTGGCTGTGTATGTATCTGTAAGGAGTAAGTTTAGAGAAATCTAAGAGGAAAGCCTTAGAGACATAAATGTTTTGTTGGCCAGGCAAAGTCTGTGGTTAAGAATTGAAAAAACTATTTTCATTTTCTTTAGGTGTCTCTCTCACCGCCAAATATCCGCACATTTGGATGCTAAGAAAACATTCCATTTATTTATTTACACACACACACTTCATCTTAGCTAAAAGGCCAAAAAGCAATTATTATTCTTTCATGTTGTGCTTTCTGCTTTTTTCAGATTCATTCTTAACTTTAGCTTCAGCATGATTTTTTACACAAATATATACACACACACATACTTGTATGTGCATATATATCTATGCACACACTTGTATATATACATATATACACAACTAGGGCAATAGAAAGTCATGTACGATACTTTCTACTTTGCATATTGTGTTATATCTTTTCACTTGCATTTTGGCTCCTTTTTACTTAAAAGGACTCTGGAAGGTATATTTCATTCTTAGCTTTAAATATATATATATATATATATGTAAATAATATATATATATAAATATACATACACATACATATAACATCGTAGATGCTCAGTTAGCAATGACTGCTGAATAAGAACATTTTATTATCTTATGCTACATACCACAGTTAGGCGAGGCCATACTGTTCGGTAGAAATACCCTAAGCTTTGGAATCAAATTTCTGAATCCAGTGTTTGCTGGTTGTAGCCTTAGTTTATACTTTTGAATTCATTTCACATCATCTGTAAAGTAAGGATATTAGCATGCATGGCTGAAAAGATAGACATTATTTGAGCTAGGCATATACTAGTCAAGCTTAGTAGAAAATAGAATTGCTGGTATTGATGTTTTTAGTTTTTATTATTTATTGACAGTTATAGATTGTGATTATAATATTCATTCTCTTAATGTTTCACATGATCAGTGTGTTTCTTTGTTACTCAAAGTTAAGGTGGTTGACTGTGACCATGGAGCCTGAAACAGTGCAGAGCTAATTGGCCCATGTAGAGTTTGAATCTATAACCTATTCTCATTAACTTTACGCTCTAAGTATTCACAGATATCTGAATATTTTTTATTTGGCATTCATGCAACTCATTAGATATAAGTAAATGAAATAGTGCCAAGAGTAAAAGTATAGATTTTTAATTATAAATTTATGAAGCTAGCCCTCATATAATGTATAAACTGGCAACCTATAGGATCCGCCACTTACCTGAGCTATGATTTAAACATTTCTTTTTATCGTTGAGTTGTGTTTATGGGAGATTACCTACCATAGAAATGAAGAGGATACTATAATATGTTGAGAGAGGTCCTCTGTGCTACTCACCAGAAAAGGTGGGTGCTCTTAGCTTGCTGGGGAAACATGAGTGAGTCCAGCAGGAAGGATGAAGCTTGGGTAACCCCTAAGAGCTTATTGAATTACAGAAAAATGTAGTTGTCAGAGCATTAGATAGGAGAGAAGTTACAGGGTGTTGTTCAATGGCAGCAAGCCTGCATTTGGAGAGAGTTTTCTCCTCGGAATAAGCGTACACAATCTTTTCCTAGTCTATGGTGTGCTTTTTTAACTATATCATGTTAGCATTCTTTGTAGTCTACCACTTTTCAAATTCACTATACTTTATTAATATTTGTTGCCTCTCTCTCTTTTTATGCCAAACATGGCCAGTTTAGGTGTGGGGATAAAAATAGACATGAAGAAGCATTGTGGGTGGTGGAAGGGGAAGCAATATTGGAGCCAGCGAGTTCTGGTATCTAGATTTGTGAGGTTTTCAAGCAAGTAGATTAACTATATGATAAGAATTTCTGGAATGTTCAAGTGCTGACATGGTGTAACATTAAACTTGATGGAGAGTTGAAAATGTGGGCAAAAAGCGTGGAGTGTTCATTAATAACAAACCTTCTTAAGAATGAATCTGAGGGCTGGAGAGATGGCTCAGCGGTTAAGAGCACTGGCTGCTCTTCCAGAGGTCATGAGTTCAATTCCCAGCAACCACATGGTGGCTCACAACCATCCATAATGAAATCTGGTGCCCTCTTCTGGCCTGCAGATACACCTGCAGACAGAACACTGTATACATAATAAATAAATCTTAAAAAAAAAAAGAATGAATCTGAGCATGTGTTAATATTGGCTTATAGTTGTTGGGCTGTTTTGAATTCTTTGCCATGGAATTTCACAAGAGAATTAAAGAAGGGAAGTACTTTGATTTAAATCCTGTCATCTTTATACCAGTAGTCTATTTCTGTTTTCATAACTGTAAAATGGGGATAATGCTACTAATTCTACTTTAAAAATGAAAGGAAAAAATAAAAAGAGGATATCTTGAAATAGAGTTGGTAACTGCAGGGAAGAAGAAAGACTTCACAAAGATACCCAGTAAGCAGAGTGAGAATCCATTGTCATTGGAAGAGTCATACACATCAGGCAGGACAGTTAACACATCCTCTTAGGAAGTGGTAATTAGAAATGCTGAGAGGGCAGCTAGAAGGTCATGTGCGAAATGAGATGCAGTTAGAGGACCAAGATGAGTGAGGAACAACCATCAGGGAGTGGCCAAGAGATGGAGACTCACTGAGTCTGTAGTGAGGAACAACCATCAGGGAGTGGCCAAGAGATGGAGATTTACTGAGTCTGTGTCTGCTCCTTGAGATCTTGTGTTTGTATTTTGCCAGGAAAGGAATGAAAGGCAGGGTAGTGAAGTAACACGCTCTTCAGTTACTACATCACCATTCTCCCTTAAATTGTAAGTACACTTGGTATGTTCAGCAGAGAATCACCAATGTGTGCATTATAGTCCTTTTAACTACTTTCTTGGCTCTTTACAGTGTAGATAAACACTTTTAAAAATTGACTAACTTATTTTTTAAAATATTTTAATCTAAAAACACTAATGCAAGTATATTGTAGGAAACTTAGTACAGACAACTTTAGAAGATAAAAACACAAAACATTCTTAGTCTCAAGATCTAAATAGCACATAATGAGGTCCATATTGCTCATGTGTTTTGTTTCCTAGTATTTTCCTCTCTGGGCAAAAGTTCCCTCACTTAAGTTCTGTTTTCCTTAAGGATTAAAGAAGTGTTTATAAGTCCAAAATTGTACTATAAATTAACCATTGGTGTTAGTTATTTTTATATATCTATTTTAATACTTCTATAAACCATTTATATACCTACTCTATAGATACAGACCATATATTATTATCCATCTTTGTATCTTAGGCATCTAGTAAAGTGTTTCATTTACAGTAGGTACTTAGAATATGTTTAAGATGAATTGTTAAACCCTCTGAATAGAGATTGCCTTGTTTAAAAAGGTCTTCCCAATTGTAAATTGGTGCTTTTGGACATCCTTAAAATTGGGAAAAGCTTGATTTGGGGGAGTGTATTTAATGTGAAACCATTGAACTGGTAAAGATTTTTTTCCTAGTTGTTTTTTGTTGCATGGCATTCCAAAACATTTGTTCATGGTAAGCAAATATTCTCTATTATGCTATACATATCCAGCCTGTTTTCAGTTTTTAGTTTTTTTCCTCTTTCCCCCCTCTCCCTTCTATCTTTCCTTTCACATGTGCACGTAGAAGTCCAGAGGCGTAGGTCACATGTCTTGCTTTATTAATTACATTTCATCTTATTCCTTTGAGACATAGTTTCTTATGAACCTAAAACATGTCATGTTTCATCTAACTGGCTGGTCAACAGGCTGATACTGGGATTTCAGTGTATGGCCACACCCAGACTTTGTACATGGGTGTTGAGGATCTGAGCTCAGTTCATACTTATGTAGCAAGTACTCGTATCTACTGGACTATATGGCCAGTCCACCCCCCTTTTAAGGAGGCAGAGCGGCAGTTGAATTAGGGCCCCACAACTACACCATATAGCCTGAAACCTACTAGGCTGCCTCCAAACTCAGTCTCCATCCTGTGCCTGCCTTCCAGGTTGCTGAGATTACAGACATGCACCACTATACCTGGCCAGTATTTATTTTTTTAACTGAAGTTAATCAGTTTCTATACTTGGCCTTTGACTTACATTATATTAAAACAGCAGTCTTATTTTGTGATAAGATACATATTTGCTGCAGAAAATTTGTCCAATCAGGAAATAACAAAATCAACTCATTATTTAACTTTCCAGGGGTAGCCAGTTTTTAGGTCCATGATTTTCTATTCATAGTTCCTAAATTTGAACCTTTCCGAAGATGATAAATGTTGTTGTTGTTTTGGGTGTGAACCAAGGCTTGGGCATTGCTGGACTATTGAGTTACTTTGTGGTGCTGGGTGCTGAACCTTGGGCTTTCTGTGTGTAGAAGCATTCTACTTAGCTATATCATCAGCCCTTAGTGTGGTTCATTATGCATTATCCGAGCACTAAGTGAATGTGATTTTAGAGATGACAGAATTTCTGTTGAGAGTCATAATAGTATTTGGGAGAGGTTGTTTTGGTGGTTTTCTATGTAAGATAACCTTATGGATTGACTGGAGAGTGTTTCAATAGTAGCGGTGGTAATGTAGACATAGAAAAGAGGTATCAAGGAGGAGCAGTAAGATAATGGAGCTAGGAGAATTGAGTCAGAATGCAAATTTGTGAGCTTGACATATCAAGTATGTTGTGTCATTAATAATGGCATTGAGGAAGGATCTGAGATAGATCTGGGAGAAAGATAATGATTTCAGTTTCTAATTTGTTAAGTTTTAAGTGTATAATTTATGTCGTAGTTTTAAAAATTCATTAATCTTAATGGATGCTGCCTCATAATCTGTTTTTGAGGCCATGCAGTTATCCTAGCAAAGAAATATTTTTGGCATTGGTCTTTTAGAACTGATTTTAGGACAGAAATCTAATTTCATCGCCTGATGATTATGTCCCTTGACTCTAAAGGAGTGTTAATTTTGCCTGACTACCCATCTTATTTACCTACTTCTTTATAAGTGACGTTTGGTAGTTCTAAAAATTAATCTGCAAAGTCATGAAGCTTACTACTGGAAAAAGTGTTTGAGTAATCTCCCCCCCCCCCACCCCTGACAGGGTTTCAGACAGCCCTTACTGTCCTGGAACTTTCTTTGTAGCCCAGGGTGCCCTCAAATTCATAGAGATCCACCTACCTCTGCCTCCCTAGTGCTGGGATTAAAGGCGTGTGCCACCATGCCCGGCTGTTTGAGTAATTATTGTGACTGCTGAAAACATTTAGAAAGGTTCTAGACTGAGTTAGCACCTTGGTTCTGGGTATTCTGAGTGTGCATTGGTTAAGAGAGTGGGTTTAGGAAGTCTAGGTTGAATGATCATTTTTGTGTATTACTATGTATCCTAAGTGAGTTATTTGTTGGGTTTCAGCTTTCTCCATTTTTAAAATAGAGCTGGTACTGATGTTCCTTACTTGATGAAATTGTGTTGGGGGTTAGCTCTTGGATTTAGAGAAATACCTGGCAAATATTAAGAGTTCAGTAAATATTAGCTATATATTACCACCTTCCAAACAACTCCTTTTACCTTCACTTTATCATTTTATTTTAAAAACCAGTTATGTTTTTATGTAGCAATCATTTATTTTTGTTTGTTTGTTTTGTTTTGTTTTTCAAGACAGGGTTTTCTGTTTTGTCCTGGCTGTCCTGGAATTCACTTTGTAGACCAGACTGGCCTTGAACTCAGGGATCTGCCTGCCTCTGCCTCCCAAGTGCTGGCATTAAAGGTGTGTGTCACCATGCCCTGCTGTATAACTATATCTTATACTATTGGAGTGATAGACTGCTAGAGATAAATTTGGAGCTCAAGAAATGAGATGTAGATTTTTAAGGAATGTTGTAGAGCTTCATGAGAAAGGAGCAGAAAAGACTGAAGATATAATATTGGGAAAATATAGTAGGGAAGTGGTGGAGGTAAGAAAAGAAGCTGCAAGGGTACTGATGGAGGGTGTTCTATATGATTGATTATCCATACAGAAGTTATCTTAATTAGGATTGGATTTGGTTGCAGCCAAGTAAGAGAGACTTAATGATAGAATTTCTTTCTCTTAATGTGAAAAATTCTAGAAAGCTTCATGCTGTGGAGGTGTGTTATTCCACTGTGTATAGATTCTGTTCTTTTACAATGTCACTTTAGGAATACAAGATTAGTTTCCTGCACTGAGGTGGGAGGTAACCATAAAAGTCAAAGTCACTCTAGTCATAGAGCACTGTAGCTCCAGCTATTTCATCCACATTTCACCCAGCAGAAAGAAAGGAGAAAGGAAGGGAATCATCTCTCTCCCTTAAAGGGTACTTCTGGAAGTTGTATATACTCCTTTTGCTTATATGCCATTGACAGACTGGGTCACAAACCACAACTTGATGTTGGAGAGGTTGGGAACTATAGACTTTGTTTTGAATCTTCAGTGTCCATGAATGAAGACAAACAGTGAGACTATCTAAAACTTGCTCTTGCTAAGGTGCATCAACAGTCCAAGCTGAACATCTTTAGAGTGAAAATCCCAAATGTGAAACACAGATGCTCTGCCATGTGACACTTCTGGTTCCCAAGTTAGAGTAAGAGATGCTCAACAGGTATATTGATTTTAGAGCCTGGATATATGTATATACCTATATATTTCCAGCCAACATTAGTGTTGATTACAGTTACTTTATTTGACAGTTTGCAGAAAAATTGATGGTAAATAAGCCTCTCATATCACTCTTGTTGTTTTAAGCCTGTAGTTTTATATAGTCTTCTACCACTCTCTGATTTAGTTGGTTTTCTGCCAATGTTTTAATCCATCTCTGTCTTTTTATATTACTTCTTTCACTGCTGTTAATCGTACTTCCCAAAATAGATAAATGAGCAAATTTAATTAAATGTGTTATTTGCACTGCCTCCTGATCATTAATGAATTTGTAAGTAAGGTCAGAACTACAACCCTCCTAGTGTTACAATTACTGAATCCTGTCTGTCTTCTCTAATGGTAATTATTTGCTTTAAGTTATTTTTAATTTTTTTTGTTTTGTCAGTATTAAAAATATAAAGACCTAACAAAAAGAAAACTGTCTCCAAAGGCTTGCTTTGTTTCATTTGAAAATAATTTATACATTTTTGAATGATGAATAATTTATTTAAGATCAAAGTATATATTGCTGTCTGGCTTTTGTTTCTTTGAATTAATTTTCTATATTGTTCTTTATATGTAATCAGTAGGAATACGGTTTGTAGATGTAATTATAGAGTCAAATAGGGGAGCTGAGAGATGAGTTAGTAGTTAAGAATGCTTGCTTCTCTTCCAGGGTACACAAGCTGGATTCCAGACTCCCATCTCAGGTGGCTTACAACCTCCGTAACTCCAGTTTTGCTCGTCTTAAATCGCCATGTCCACTGGTGTTTCCCTCTTAGCCTCTCAGTTACATTTTGACATTTGGCTAAATTAAGTAGTGTTGCATTTACATTCTTACGCCTGTGCAGATTTTGTTCTCTGATAGTGTCTTAAATGGCCTCAGTGTGGTCTTCCTCAAGGTCATAGTCATCTTTCAGTTCCGGTAACCCTTTTCCTGACCTTCTTCTTCCCTCAACTGCCCTCCCTCCCATTCTGATGTTCCTTTTCTACAGACTTCCATTATCCTACTATTTGAGTGATGAATCTCTGGGCCTACTGCACAGTTCTTTTCGTAGGTTGATTTCCCTTTGTTGTAATCTGTAGACCTCTCTCTCTCTCTCCTGGGTTTGATTTCCAGTCTTGTCAGAACTTATATCTTCCTCATTCTTCATTTGCTTTCTTGCTTAGGTGGAAATGTCCTCTAGTAGTGTCTGATTAAAAAGATGGCACTATAGCCAAGAATGGGAGAGTAACAGTCTTTATTTAACGTACCTATTGTTACATAGCTTTTTTGTCTGGATTGTGTGCCTTTGACTTTTGATGTACACTTATTCTGGAAGCCCCATTTACAAAAGCATCTTTTACCTTTCTTCATATTGGTTATCCTGTTTTCCATACACGTTTTCTTCTTTTGGCTTCTTGGACTTGTCAAAAGGATGGGACCATCATATATCATATACAGTAGCTGATCAGGTGCATGATATTTTTGAGCAAAATAAATTGCTAGCCCTGTATACACTTTTCTGTACTCTAGCTTCTAAAATTTTGTGGCTATTTTTTTCCTTCTTTGCTGTTCTCTTTGGATTTGGGTCTTATGTCTGTTATTATCTTAGTAGCGGGAAAGAAGCAAAATTACATGTGTGTATGTACATTCTGCCCTCTTTTCCCACAGACTGAATTTACTTGATTAGATTAGATATTCTGTTAAATACTAGAATCTGAGTTTGGATTTCTAGTACTCGTATAAAAGGCCAACATTGTGGCATGTACTTGTAATCCCATCTCTGGAGGAGATAGCTGGACCTTTCTGACCAGCTAACTTAGCCGTATTGGTGAGATTCAGGATCAGTGAGAAACCTTGTTTCAAAAGAAGAGTGATTGAGAATGACACCAAACATTGATGGCCTCTACAAGCAGACATGAACATGTATGCTCACTTGCACACTCATGAACATGTACATACCACACATATATAGCATACAGACACAAGAGTAGGATATTCTTATGTGAGGTAAAACTATACGGTTGTAATTTTAACAAATGAAAGGTAAGGTATTAACAATATGCTGATTAGATATAGTAGCCAAACAGGTTTATAGAAAGAGCTTTGCTGTAGAAGAGGAAAAATGTGCCTCTCAATTTTTGAGCTATCTGGTTAATTGGAAAAAGTCTGCAGAAGCCTTTCTTCTTTATTGTAAGACAAGTAGAAGAAATGATAAGGGTTAAGGAGGAGGAGAATTATTTTGATTCCACTATCCAGAGGTGACCAAATTCCATATAGTTTTCTTAAATATTGGTAACTTCCTTCCTGAAGGCATTGAACAAATTTTGGTTCTCACTAGAAATGTGTAAAAGTGTTAGTTTCACCTCATGCTTTCCCTTCCAGGGTTATTGACACATTCTTAAAACTTTATCTGACTGGATAGGTAAGAGGATGGGATCTCAATATAGTTTTTGGTTTTTGGTTGGTTTGCTTTCTATGGGGGTGGGGAGGAGGTGATGGCAAGGTCTTATTCTAGCCTAGGCAGTCTTGAACTTATGGCGATCAGTGAGCCACCATGCTCTGCTTCTGTATGACTTAAAAATATCCGTTTGTGTGTTTGTTTGTTTGAGACAAGGAGTTTCTCTCTGTAGCCCTGGCTGCCCTAGAACTTACTCTGTTTTGACCAGGCTGACCTCGAACTTAGAGATTCGCCTGCCTCTGCCTCCCAGATGCTTAAAGGCATGAGCCACCACTGCCAGTTCTGTATGGTTTTAAACAAATATTTTCTTCCAGTTTGTCAGTTATCTGTTATTTATAGTTTGGTGTCAGTGTTCAGGCTTTTATGTAATCCGATTTCTTAGTCTTTTGTTTTGTTCGAATCTAGTTTTGAAATTGAAAGACCTTTTCTTACTTTGTAGAAAAGAATTTACTTATATTTTGTCTTGAGTACGTGTATAGTGTTAGTTATTAATTTGGATCCATGTTCCATTTGATATTTTGTTGTCATTACAAATATTGTGTGGACCTAGTAATCTTTTTTTTTGCAGACTGGATGGAACATATTTTCTTTAAAAACATCAGTTTTCCCCTCACAACTTTTGAGATGTCACCTAATTGCATTTTTATAGTTTATTTCTGGCCATTTATTTATTTGTGCACATGTATTAAGCATGTGTACATATGTTTGCGTATACATGTGTACACATGCATGCAGACGGTAGTCCTGTCTTCTTTATTTCCTCCCCAGCTGATCTTTTGAGACACAGTCACTTGGAATGCACTGATTTGGTGAGGCTGGCTGTCCAGTGAGCTCTAGGATCCTCCTCTTTCAGCCTCCCCACACATGTTCCTGTACCCAGCTTCTTATATGGGTGGTGAGGATCTTATCTCAGGTCCTTGTGCTTGTGTGGTAAGCACTTTATTGATTGAGCCATTTCCCCAGCTCCAGTTTTGAAATTTAAAGAATATTTTCCTGTTACATAATTTCATTTGTAGAACTTTATTATTAGCTTTTCTATCTTCATTAAAAACTATTGTTTGGGTGGTGGTGGTGCACACCTTTAATTCCAGACTTGGGAGGTAGAGGCAGGCAGGTCTTTGTGAGGTAGAGGCCAGTCTGATCTACAAAGAGAGTCTAGGACAGCCAAGGCTACACAAAGAAACCTTGTCTTGAAAAACCAAAAAAAAAAGGGTGTGTTCCATCACTGACCAGCTCCTTTTAAGGGGCTGGAGAGATGGCTCATCGGTTAAGAGCACTGACTGGTCTTCCAAAGGACCTGTGTTCAAATCCCAGCACCCACATGGCAGTTCACAGCTGTCTGTAATTGCCAGAGTGGCACACGCCTTTAATCCTAGCACTCAGGAGGCAGAGGCAGGTGGTCTGAGTTCAAGATCTCTGTGAGTTCAAGGTCAGCCTGGTCTACAGAGTGAGTCCAGAACAGCCAAAGGATACACGGAGAAACCCTGTCTTAAAAAAGCAAAAAAAAAAAAAAAAAAAAGAAGAAGAAAAAAGAAAAAAAAAACTATTGCTGGTATTTTCATTTAATTTACATTAAGTTGATAATTTAATGATGATTGGGTTATCTGAGAACAAGAAATGCCTTTCTATTTGCCCACATCTACTTTTGTGTCTTTGAAGTTGCCTAGGTTGGTCTTAAACTTGAAGCAATCCTCCTGCCTCAGCCTTCAGAGACAGTAGAGCTCTTGTCATGGCCAGCTTCAAGAATATCTTCAAAATGTCATCATCAGGGTTTGTATACTCCTTTTAAAATTCGTTTTTTTTTTTTTTTTTTTTTGTATGTGATGTTGGGGATCAAACCCAGGGCCATGCACATGCTAGGCAAACACTCAACACTCTTTCCTGACCTGTTTTTTTAAAAAAGTTCAGTAATACCTTAAAGATGTTTATATCAGTTAAAAAGCTATATCATGCTTTTTAAAGTACATAGTTTTGTATAATATGAGTATACCATATCAGTGTACATTAGATTTGTTTATAATTTTTCAACAATATGCACAGTTCTGGAATTAGTATGTGTAGAAGTCCAGATATGTCCTTATATCAAAGTCCTCTAAAGAGAAATGCCTTAGCAAAGGACCTTTGATTAGTTTATTAAGCATATTGTTAGATGCTTTCTCTATTAATAGAAATGTGTGTGTACTAGACAGTGTTCGTGGGCCTTGTTCACTGATGTCACTAAAACAAGACTTACTTTAAAAAATCTTTAGATATTCTTTCAAAAAGAAAAGAACATCTTTATTTTACATTTCTGTGCTAACTGATGTGGGTTTCTTTAATAACTGCTGAGGTTTTATTTTATTATTTTTTTTTTCTGGTTAGCCAGCATGCATATTCAAACCTGCCATTAATATAACATATTGAACCACAGTAATGACTGGAAGTTGAACATCTTTTTTTATTTTTTGGTAATTTGTTCTGTTGTTTCTTGATGGCAGGTAGGTGTTTCTGTCCCATTACAACAGTCCTCAGGAGCCTAAGGTGATATGTCAGTTTCTTTTCTCTGCTTTGTTGGTGGGCTTCTAAAAAGTGCCTCTGTGTGTGCCTGTGTTTATATTATGCAGTCCACGGACAATCACTATTAAACTGTTACTACTTACAAAATGAGATAAGCAAAGTTAAGTGCTGGATGGATGTCAAAGAAATGCGTAGTTTTAGAAATGACTTTCCTTGTTATTTTTAGGTGACGTTGTCAGAAGGGAATTTTTGTGCAATTTGCCTTCAGACACAAATTATCTATATATAGGGTATTTTTACATTTTAATCTATCATTTGTCTATTTGTCTGTCTGTTTTTTTCAAGACAGGATTTCTCTGTGTAGCTAGCTCTGGCTGTCCTGGAACTCTCTCTGTAGACTCGCCTCAAACTCCCAGAGATCTACTTGCTTCTGCCTCCCCGGTGTTGGGATTAAAGGTGTGTGCCACCACTGCCTGGCAAGTTTTTTTTTAATAAGTTTTTATTTTTTTTTTAATAAAGAAGTGATAAGTTGCTTAATACATAAGCATATTTTATAAACCTGTTTATTCCAAATGTTTGCTTATTTGTGGTACTTGAATATAATTTTGTAACTCTCAGGAGGTGAAACAAGATTCTTGAAAGACTTGAACCTTTTGTTTCTACTTACAATATTTGGTAGACTCAGTGTTTGTGGAGTGTGGGCTTAGTTTTCAGGGTTGGATTACTAGCTTTCCGTGGCTGGGTCTTTTTCTGAGGTAACCCCGAGAATTAGTTCCCTTATCAAGCTTTAGTTTTGCTATAAGTCATATAAAAAACAGCAAGGATGCAGTGTTATTATAGGGGTTTAATTAACTCACTCAGGAAAGAATAGATGGCCATTTAAATCCTCAGTAGAGTACAATGAATAATGTTATTAAATAACTTGGAGATGAAAATAATTAGGTAACTAATTTTAGTTTTAATATTACTTTTTAGGTATTTATTTTCAATTAACTATTTTTTTTTCAAAGAAGTCTTAGTACATTGATATGAACTGCTGTTTTGTGAGAATTTTTCCTACTCTCATCCTGATGGTCTTGTCACTGTTCTGCTGCTTCTCAGGTATAGCTGGGAACAATTTGAAAACTGATACTGGGGTTGAAGCTTTCTTGGTAATCATAGGGTTGGCCACAGTAACTGTCAGAAGATAATTTACTTATGTTGCTGAAGCACATGGCAGAACTTGGATGGAAACTATAATAACATGATACTGGTGAATTTTTTCCCCCTTTTTTCTTGTTCATGTCTCTCTATGTAGCCTAAGCAGGCCTTTGTAGCCCAGACTGGCCTTTTGATTCTCCAGCCTCAACTTTCTAACTGCTGTGATTACAGGTGTGCACTACAATACCCTGCTCAGAAGTTTCTTTTAAATGGTTTTTGCACATCGAGACATAATCAGAAATAAATGTTGATGTCAAGACCTGAGTTTAAGCAAAATGGTCTCAAATAGAATACAAAGATGAGGAGCCATAGACACAGGGAAAAAGGGTAAAGTGAGCCCCTCACCCCCTTTGATAGAGGTTTTGCTTTTGTTAGCACCAGGAAGCTGCTTTTCAAGTGTCCCTAGAGGTGTGTGGCTTAGTGAGTATATACCTGCACATGATAGAGACAGCTTAGATCTCAGAGCAAGCCAAAGGGAATGTGAATCTTGGTTATTTAAAATCTCCTTGTACCCGTCTTATTAGGAGTACTTTTTTTTTTTTAAAGAAGAAACTAATTTACTCCTGGCTATAAAGAGTAACATTGTGTCCGGGAAAATGCTGTACTAACATACTGTACTGTCCCACAAGAGTACTTCTAAAGTCCCCAAATGCAGTACTGACAATCTGTGACAGGCCATGAATTGTTGAGCAGCAGTTGGGGAAAGGTGACAGCAGAATAAACAGTTATATGTAAGCTAAGGAGGAAATGGGGAGGGGAGAAACGAGAGCAGAGCAGAGCAGCTCTTAGGCTTTACGGGCAGTTTGAATGAAATGTGCTCTACTAGTCAAGCTCTGTTATAAGCAAGGAGACAAAAAAGGGGGAGTATGGAAACACCTTTCAAAAGTGTGATTGTTCTATTCTGACGTCATCAAAACTGTAAGGCTGAGGGAGCTGGAGAGATAGCTCAGCAGTTAAGAGCACTGGCTGCTCTTTCAGAGGACCCAAGTTCAGCAACTACATAGTAGTTTATAACTTTCTGTAACTGTAGTCCCAGGGATCCGGCACCCTCGTCTGGTCTCTGGGCACCAGGCCCACATGTGGTTCACAGATATACATGTATGCAAAACCACTTATATGCATAAAATAATAAGGAAAAAACCCTGTAAGGTTGGAATTTAATTTTTTTTATTTTTTGGAGACAGGATTTCTCTGTGTAACAGCCCTGGCTGTCCTCGACTCACTTTTATAGACCAGGCTAGCCTTGAACTTAGAGATCCACCTGCCTGCCTCTGCCTCCTGAGTGCTGGGATTAAAGGCATATGCTATCACACCTTTAAATTTTTAAGGAGACCAGATATATCACTTTATATGAGGAGCAGGAAATGAAACTGTACATATCAATATAATGGAGATGGGAGCTTAGGATTTCCTCTCTAGGAATTGTTGTAATGGTGGTAAGGCCACAACATAACTGGATCCCATATAGCTTGGCCTTTAACACAGGCCAGTGACTGATTGGTTGATTTCATTTGATTCACATACTTACATATCATGAAGTGATATTGTTTCAGGAATACATAGCTCTCCATAGTAGTACTGTAGAAGTAATTATAGTACTAGTAAATAGTAGTTTTAGGTATAAAGAATGAGTGCTAGATTACAGAGGAGTATTTCATAGGGACAAGTTACAGTTCTATTCTTTTACTGACTCATTCAGATGTGGAGTTAGAACTTGGGAGCCATTGCTTTGGAGTCTGGTCCTCCTGTTGATTCTGTTTCTGATTTTAGGTTATATGTGTTACTGTTTTGTCATTGATACCATTAGATTAAGTAAGCATGAAAAAAATATGAGTGAGTCTTGAGGTTGCTTATACTGTCTTTACACCAGTGTTGCATATTTAAAAAGATAGAAGGGTTGGTAATGGAAGGACAAATGTGATCAGGGAGGAGTGGAGACCTGGAGGCACTTAGAGTATTACTGTTCAAATTATCTGTAGGGTCCAGCTTGGATTCTGTTCCTTTTGAATGCCTAATCCCCGGTGTTGAAAGTCCATTGTCAAGTCTTAGACTGAGTCTCCACAGCTTTCCTACAGCAAACCTTTGGTTTGCCTAATCTGGTGTTATGCTAACCTCCCACCATGCTACTACACCTGTTCAAGTCTAAATCTCAAGGTGAGGGTGTTTTAGAGGTCGAGACATTGGGAAGTAATTGGTAGGAGGATTAACCTCGTAGACTGGACTAGTAGTGCTCACAGAGGAAGACACTGAAGAGTCATTGCACTTCTTTCATTCTAATGAGAACACCAAGAGGACTGACCTTGGAAGAGGGTCCCCCCAAGAGCCTGGCCATCGCAGTCCCTTGATGCTGCTACATCTGACCAGCTGCATACCCACCATGTCTATGGTCCTTTCTGACTTACTGCCTCTTCTTCACATGAATTTTGTTGGTGGTGGTGGTAGTGGTGATTTTTGTTTTGTTTTTTTTTTTTCTGTTTGGAACATCTCTCCTGAATTCTGTTTGAATAACATGTTCTAAAGGCCTACCTGTAGAACCACATATTCAAGATATTTTCTTTAGCTGTTCCAGAGCCTTAAAGGTATCTCTTTATTTTGGATCTCTGTCATTTATTGCCTTTTTCTTTATTGGCAATTATATGTACTCCATTCACACACCGTACTTCCCCTGCTTCATCTTTCAATTAGTTGGAGACATCTTTTTGGGGAGGCTCCATTTCTTTTCAAGTGTCTCAAATTGTGTTGTTATATACATGTAGCCCTGCTTTATAATCTCCACTGCCCTAGCATAGATCTTACTGCCCTATGCACACTTAATAAATACTGTGTACACTTAATAAATACTTGTTTGATGGGGAGAAAATGGTATTACCTATTACTAGCTTTTATCTCTCTTTAACATTTATCTTTCTTTTTGAATCATAAGAATAATAGATTGGAATGGTCTTTAAGTATTTGAGCAGTGTTTGTTCAGTAGATTATTATTCTTTGAAAGGCTTGGCAGCCCTCTGTGCAAGCTTTTTGATCCTTAAAACATTGCTGTGAAGATGTTTTTGTATTCTAAGGTAATTGTTATGCTTGAAGCTCTTAATTAGTAAACTTTAAAACTGCATGGGAAAGAAGTTATTAAACTTCATGTTTTCTTTGCCTGCTCAAAGAGAAACTTGCTTTTAATTTTTCTTCATCTCTAGGCACAATTGTCTTCTATACATGCTGGTGTAGCTTCAGGGTGAGGCAGATAACAGTTGTATTTATATGTAGCGTGTAGACTCTACTTCCTTTATTTATAGTTGATGATGAAACTTTTAATTATCCAATATATTTATTAATAACTACAGGCACTTATAACAAATATAAACAATTACCTAAACTACTAGCCCTAAGAATGACTATAACCCCTATTACCTAACAACTAAACTTATTAATAATTATAACAACTATTATCTAACAACTAACCCTAACCTTTAGAAGGATACAGTCTCTGGGGCAGGTCCTCAGGCATCACAAACACCTCAGGAGTAGAATCTCCTTTAAGGCCCTTAGTCAACAGTGTTTCTTCAGGAACATCTCAAACTTTGGTCCGTTAGGGTAAATTGGCTATAGCAGCTTCACTTTAAATGAGGCTTGAGGCTTTCTTTTCTCTGGAATGCCTGTCCGTAAGCCAGCTTATCATTAGCCACTGAGCCACTCTGCCTCAGTCTTTGGGGGTGCCCACAGTTCTATTCAAGCTGCTGTTTGAGCTAGTGGAACCCCTCTAGGCAAAAACTGTGCCACGGGGTTTTAGTCCTTGACCTTTTGCTTTGCTGAGGCCTTCTCTGCTCACCAGCTTATTACTGCCTCAGGGAGAGCTGATCGTATTTTTTCAGCTCTGTTTGAGATCAGCTTTTATATCTGCCAGCATTTTCTCCATCAGATGATACAAGCTGCCTTGCATCTCTATCATGGGGACCTCTCGGGGCTCCACCCACTTTGTCCTTAAATAGGGTCTCTCCTTGTTTCACCTGGCTCCAGCCTAATCTGGGCTCCACCCACTTTCTAGGGCTATTAGCAGCTGAAAACAAAATCCTAAGCCATGAACCTTGTTTTTAGTCCATATGCTGCCATGTTAAGTGTCCACAGGTGCCAGGCTGATCTTCATGTCCCCGTTTAAGAGACTGTATCAGAAGCCCCTGGGTATTCACTAAATCTAATTTATACTGATCTAACTCCTCTTACATATAGTTACTCTTTTTTTTTTTGTTTATTAAACTATTCTCTATTATGCTTTTTACTCCATTATAGTTTTTAGAAAGTTTTGTGTTCTAGTCTAACATAGTTAAATGCAGATTTGGAACACTGAATTAACATGTAGAAGCTCTGATCCTAAGGAACTGAAGTTTCAGTCTTCTCATCTGAGAAACTGAGGTAATGATTGACATCACTTGGGCTTGTGGTTGGGGGCAAAAGAGATAATAGTAGAGACACTAAACACAAATCAAGTAACAGTAACTGCAACTTTAAAAACTCACTTAGTGATTTATTGGCTTTAGGCTGTACATTCTAAAGAGGGGAAAAATTGTAATGCATGTGGGGACTGAGACAGTCCCCAAAGCCTTAGCCATTTGAGTGCTTTTATTGTCAGCAGTAGGATGCTATGTAACTCAGAACAGACCCAGGAGAGATTGTTAATTAACTTTAGAAACACAGACTGACATCCAGATGTGTAGAAAAAAAAAACCTTTTTTTTTTTTTTTCTCGAGACAGGGTTTCTTTGTGTAATAGCCCTGGCTATCCTGGACTTGTTGAACCCGAGAGGGGCTCACCGAATCCTGACGCCCAAAGACCACCAATGCCCCCGATTCACTGTAATAGACATGAGGTTTATTAAACTGACGCACCAGGGTTCGACGTAGAGGAATGAACCCCGTAAAACGGTTCTCTGGCCCTTTAAATACACAAGCGGCTACAAAAAGGTGGGGGCACCAAGGAGTAGCTTTTTTTAGCAGGCAAGGCAAACAGCCACAGGTGGTGATAAAGGAACAAAGAGTATGTTAAGTTAGGTGGTGACAAAAGTGGGGAGTGTAGAGGAGTGAGCCAGAGGGGAGTCTGAACAGACCAGTCAGCTATGTAAGCTTTGATGTTTTCAAGGACTGAGTTCTGTGGAAGGTTTCCAGAAGGAGTGAGGTCAGGGTCTCACCACAGAGGAGAAGGCCATGTATTCATTAATTTTTACAGCCTTACAGACTCACTCTGTAGACCAGGCTGGCCTTGAAATCACAGAGATCCACCCGCCTCTGCCTCCCAAGTGCTGGGATTAAAGGCAGATGCCACCATGCCCAGTGGAAAAAGAAAGTTTTTGTTTCATTTAGTATTTTTCTCTTCTCTGCTTGTTCTCTACTGCCAAGTGTATATGCAGAGTAGGAAACATGAAATTCTGCCTTGCTGTTTATTATATTGTTGTTGTTCAGTTACAGAAAACCTTTGATCTGAGTGCTTTTAGGAATAGTCAGTGATGGAGCTAACATTAAGTTTGGAAGAGTTAAGTTGGTGAGCCATGGGGTTGCCATGTCAGTGGAGTGTGAAAGAGACTAAATTTCAGCCTGTTTCCCAGCCTGTAAAGTGTGAAATCAGTTGGTGCTCTCGTGCGTGGTGACTATAGCTAGTGGAGTGTAAAATATTTGGGACATTAATTATGTTATATTGCAAAGAAAACCTTTTCATACTGTAGTTTAAGACTCAAGGTTCTACTGGAATTATGTATTATGTATCTTTTATTGTCCTGATACTCAGATTTTTCATGAATTGTTTAAGTTGTATTCTCTCTGTCCAACTACATGCAGAAGACATAAAGGCTATACATGCCCAAGGAAAGCACAGAATACTGTGATTATTGTGTTCTCTTTAAGACTGCATCTGAAAATACTATCTGTAACTTGTATTTGATACATATTTCTCAGTTTGAAATTTTTAAATTTTTTTTTTCAGACAGTCTTGCTTTATAACCTAAGATGACCTTGAACTTGGGATCATCTTGCCTCAGCCTTAGGTGCTAAGATTATAGTTGTATACCACCAAGTCTGGCTTCATTTCTTCAATTATAAAATTCAACAATGAAGAATGTTCTATATTCTGATTTGAAGCTTTCTCTAGTCTGAAAATTGTGTTATCAGTTTTACTGGTCATTATTCCCATGTTTATATGTGCCTCTGAATGCTTTCAAATACTTGAGGGAGTTGGAGGGAAGGAGTACAGAAATTATTCTGATGGGAAATTGAAGAGAGGGAGTTCCTGTCCTGACACCTGGTGAGGTTCTTCACCATATGGCTCTGAGGGTGAGGCAAGGTGAATGAGGAAGTTTCAGGCAATAGTTAGCTTTTATTGTTGCCACTTTAAGTCTAGAGGTTATTGGAAATAGACATGCCATGAAAAAAGCATGCAAGTTCTTTCATTTTTATCCTACTGATTTTCTCATTTTACTGAGGCAGTTTTGAGTTGTCTTTGGTTCCTTTGCATTTACAGAGTTTAATCAAGTTGTGAATGTTTATGGAATTAATACATTAATATGTCTTACTGAATATAGCTAATGTAGTTAAGAGTGGGAACTTTGATATCATAACCAAGAGAAGCTAGATGAGCTGGAGTCTTTATTATTGTAATTGGGAGTTAATGGGACTCTATTTATTTACCTACTTATTTATTTTAGCCATGTGTCATTAAATCAATCTTTCTCTCTTTCTTATTTATTTAAAAGTCCATAGTCTAGATTTAGACGTCAAGCTATATTTTGTAGATCCTAGTTGTAATGGTTAATCATCATTGCTGATTTTGAAGTTACCTGAAAGATTGTCCTCTTTGTATGTGTTTGATTTCCAGGAAGGTTTAACTGAGGAGGGAAGGCTTACTCTGAAAGTTCATAGCTCTTTCTTTATGAAACAGTGTCCCAGACTCAATAAAAAGGAAAAAGAGAAAGCCAGTTGAGCACCAGAATTCATCTCTCTGCTTCTAGACTGCAGTCTCAATGTGGCCAGCAGCCTCTTGCTCTTGTTGGTGTGCCTTCCCTGCTAAACTATTGTCCCTCAAACTGTGAGCCAAAATGAACCCCTTTTTTTTAACCAATGAAGAAAATTTTGAACTATTTCATTTAATTTTTTAAAAAATTTAAGGTGTATCTTCCCCCCCCAACATCTCCCCCTTTTAGTCCAATGAAAGGGTCTTTTTCTTATAACAATAAATACAATACAGAACAATAAGAACAATTAGGCAACAATTATGAAAATTATACGGTATAGCATATATTCCAAATGTCCAGTCCATATGTATTTGGCAACTAATAATAATACTGTGTTATCTATTTCATTGCTGAGTGTAAAGGTCTATACCTAACTCAGTTTCCATCATAACTAGCATTACCAACTTAAAAAAAAAAATCTTCTTAGACCTACAATATCCTTTTAATTCCTAAACAGCTTAAACTTAACTGTGAGACAACTATCCAGTCTTCAACCACATCAGAGACCTGAGAAGGATAAATATATCTAAATAAACAGGAAGTGCAGAGCAAGCAGCTTCCAAAACTAAAAAATGACAGACAACTGGCTGCCTGGACAGTTCCCAATTTCTCTCTATAACATTAGAGCATCTATCTTCAGTCTTTTGGCCCAGTATCTCTGACAGACATTAATTGTAAAGGAGGAATTATGAAGGACTTGCCCACACTGTCTTGGCAGAGCTAGGCTGTCAACTTACCTGTTTCCAAGTTTTGTCCTTTGTGGATAGCATTCTGTCTACAGATGAAGCAAGGGCTTTTTCTTGCCCATTGACTAGCTTGCCACTAATGCAACCATCTCCAAATGGAGAATCTTCAATGCTCATCATTTACTTGAAGTAGAATGGGATGTGCTGTCAGGAGCTGGCATGTCTCAATATCAAAAAAATCTTAAGAAAACATCTTTAAATGCCATATTCTATAGATTTCTTGAGGTTTTTGAAGACCATCTGTCTACCTCTATATTTGAATAAGCAAATGTTGCTTGTCTCTTAGCAACTTGATTTCTGATTAACTTAGAAAACATCTGTGATACAGTAAACTACTACCTAACAAAAAAGATAAGTTTGAATGACTTAGTTTGGATTCCTTAATTATCCTAAACAGTTTGTGATAATTGCTGTCAAAAGGCCTAGAACTACCTTAAAAAGAGTTAACCTTAGTTTTGTATTAGTATTCAAAGATCTGTATCACTGTAGCCAAATATAACCTTAATTTTGTATCAGTATAGAAAGATATGAGTAGATTCAATAATCTACCCCCCCATTTAAAAGTCATTCCTATATCATGTCTATATCCCCCTTTTTTTTCTTTTCAAGTCTTTTCTCCTACATAAGAGAGAAAGAAGGATAGAGAAAAGAAAAAGAGAAAAATTCCTGGATCTAACCTCTTAAACCTTATTTAACAAGACCATTTAGCAACGTGTAACCAATCTCCCTAAATAACAACACCATCTATAAGCCATCAAAGGATCAAAAAATCACCCACCCGTGCCGGGCGGTGGTGGCGCACGCCTTTAATCCCAGCACTTGGGAGGCAGAGGCAGGCGGATCTTTGTGAGTTCGAGGCCAGCCTGGTCTACAAAGCGAGTCCAGGACAGCCAGAGATATTCAGAGAAACCCTGTCTCGAAAAACCAAAAAAAAAAAAAAAAAAAAAAAATCACCCACCCCCACCTTCTGGGAATGGGGTGTCACTCTCTAAAAATTGCTTCCTGTTGATGTGAGACATAGGAAACCTGTTTGGGGGCCCAAATAAGAATGGAAAAATGGTTAAGCAAGTTAATAGTAACATTTGTTGTCCAGTCTTTTTGTGCTTAGCTATTTAAATGTCCTGAGAAGTTTGTAGTCAGAGCTGGACTTAGGGTGGGAAAGTTAAGGGCTTTACTGAAGTCCTTGCTGGAACAGTCTGTGAGGCTGGACCATCTTAGCTAGCCGTTTTGAAGTTGTTCTGGATGTAGAGTTTTGAGGAAACAGCTGTTGAGGCAGTCAGTGAGGCTGGATCATCTAGGCTACTTGTCTTTTTTGATGTCTGGTCCTTTTTCTTCAGAAGTTTCAGTTGTCCAGTTGTCCCTGGACTCCTTAGTTGGATGCTTTTAATCTCCTGGAAAGATAAGAACAGAACCGTATCCAAATCCTACCTCTGAGGTGTTACTTTTTTGACAGGTAATATCTTTGCTAGAGCAAATTGGATGAACCCTTTCTTAAATTGCTTTTGTCTGGAACTTATGTTACAGTAGCAAGAAAAGTAATGCTGTAGTGTAGATTAGCCTGACTGTATACTTGCCTGTTTTCCATAACAAATATTCTGTTCCCTTGTCCTCCTCAGCATGACATTCCATGCCAGCATGACATTTCCATATCCCTTCAGGATAGAGAAAGCTGAGTGTACCCTCAGAAGCTCATGTGAAAGAGCATAATTTGGTTCAGTCTTTCACTGAATAATATCAAAATGACAGTTTTCTCTCCAAGAGTCTTCAAAACTCCTACCTCAAATCAAAGCTTGCCTTTCCGGGCTCATCAGTCCCAAACTATCATCTGAAAACACTTGCCTGTGGTCACATCTCAGAACTATTCCATCATAATTTTCTCTGCCGTCATTGTGCTGATCTTAGTACAGTAAACAATGAACTTCACTGTTAGATACCAGTAGCAGATGAGTTTACTCACACACGCACACTTCACACAGTATTTAAAATCATCCCTATGACATTTAATGTGACATACTTTTAGTAGTTGATAGTTCCTTTTTCTTCCTTTCCTCTGCTGCCTTTATTGATGCTGCCCTATCACTGCTTCACTTTTGTTTGTAGGGCCTAGACCTTAATGAAACAGAAGACATAATTAGACATGGCTCACAGCAGCAGATTAAAAAAAAAGTCATCATTTTCTTAGGCATTGACTAAATACATTCTTAACCAAATTGGAAATTCTACAAAGACTTTCCTAAATGAAAGATTAGGATCTTCATGTTGGTTTAAGATAGCTGTACAAATGAGTATAAAAATTGATCATGCTAAAATGTATTTGGCTAGTGCTTACAAAATAACCTTTCTATGAACTTATGGATTATGTAGTTCAAAGAATTGCCATTGCTTACTACTCATTTAACACAAGCTTTTTTTTTTTCTTTTTTCTTATTGAGTGGTGTGCACATTTTGGAATTCTTAAAAGAATTTTTTTTCTCCTTAGAAGAATAGTTGTAAATTTTTGTCTAGTTTGTAAAGCACATTTTTGTGGGAATCAAGATAGGAAAGTTGTCCTGGCCATTTACACTAATGGAGATGAGCATTAGTGTGGATAATATATTTGGATTTGATGTGCATTATGTGATTATTTTTGCAGCACAATTAACTTCCTGATTAAACTTCACTGAGCATATATCTTGAGCATACACTTGGTGGAAAACTGAGTGATAAAATTATTAGTTTAGATGATAGGTCATACGAATTTTGGTCTCCCTTTCCACTCAAATAGTTGTAAGTCTGAAATAACTCTCCAGTTAGTTTTCTTGTCTTTAAAATGAAGAGGTTATATAACTTGATTATTTATTTATTTATCTATCTATTTATTATTTTTTGAGGGTTCTTTTTGAGGGGTGTGGAGAGGTAGGTTGGAAAGTCAGGACATGCAGTAGTGACACATTCTGGCCACCAGAGGGGGAAATCCAGTCAAGTCATCTTGTGCTTTGTTTCTGACCAGAATGTTTGTCTTTCATGGAAATGAAAGGGACATATTGTACCCATATTATTGTTCATTTAGGGTGAGTTATAGGGCCTCTTGCTCTCTGATTCTTCAATTTTCTCAATATAACTAGGACAAATAGAGTGGAAGTTGTCAGGGCTTTATCTGATTTTATTCTTTAAGATAGTTAATGACTCTCAGATGATCAGTGCTCATCTGGACAGTACTCTATCAATGGTCCACCCTCTTGTTGAAATTCAAGGATGAAAATGAAATGTCGAGGAGTAGAGCAGAGGGAGCATGTTATTTGTAACTAGATTCCAGCCTTGTATTGATATTTAATATTTATGCGGCCTTGGGCATTAATACCTTGGATCTGATCTGATCATGGTGGTGTATGCCTTTAATCCCATCACTCAGGAGACGAGGCAGGGGCACGTGTAACTCTGAGTTCGAGACCAGCCAGGGCTGTATAGGAGACCTTGTCTCAAAAAAAAAAAAAAAAAAAAAACAAAACAAAACAGAACAAAATCCTTGGATCTTCAGTATCTTTATTGGAAAAATTAGGATGCTTATTTTTAGCCTATTTGGTCTTTTTTTTGTAGTGTAAGATTCTGTGGAAGTTATTTAATATTTGTGTGAAAGGCAGTACTGTTCTGAAATAGAACATTATAGCAAAGGTATATGTTTTAAATATAGTACATTATTTTGATAAAGGCAGCGTTGATGATTCTGAAGGCAGAAGCACTAGAGGCAGACACACTAGTGAGGTGTCTTTGTACTCCACAAAAAGCTAAACAAATTCCCTGAACATAGCTTCAAGGTAGCAACAGTTCAGTCAACAATTGAAAGACTAGGAACCAGGTCATCCTGATTGGGGGGGCAGGGGAGAGTTAATGGTGAATCATTTAGAGGAGATCGTTGGGGAATGAATAAACATAGAAAAAGACTTTGTGAGTTCTAGGATTCCATATCATAAAGCTGATGTCACATTCTGTTTTTTTTCTAGCCATAAAAGTGGGAATAGCCGGGCAGTGGTGGCGTATGCCTTTAATCCCAGCACTTGGGAGGCAGAGGCAGGCGGATCTTTGCGAGTTCGAGGCCAGCCTGGTCTACAAATTGAGTCCAGGACAGCCAGGGCTACACAGAGAAACCCTGTCTCGAAAAACCAAAAAAAAAAAAAAAAAAAGTGGGAATAATTTTGATATGAATCCAATGATATGACTCATAAGTTGCTCGAAGACCAAGGGTAACATAGAAGGAACAAAGGCAGGCATGGAATCCAAGTAATCAGACAATCAGATGGGTATTTAGAAGGGAACAGAAATGTGCTTGTGAAAGCAGGCAAGGATTAGGATATGACAGTTTGTATGCAAATAAGAGACTAGAGACTGGTCAAGCAGAATCGATGATATACGGTGTTTTAGAATCCCATGTAAGACAGGGTTCTAATCTGTCCTGACTTAATGAGCATTCTTGGTGTTGGTCTACTTGATAGGTCCAAGACTCTACACATTTGAGATTATTGATGATATCACTGACAAACTCTAGGTGGTGTGATGGTTCTAGCCACTTCACACTCCACTGAATAATATATTCACAGATCTTCTCACCACTGCTGCAGTTCATTTCCCAGAAATGAACTGGCTAGTAAAAATTTGGCAGGCAAGCCAGCTTTTCAAGTACTGCTAGGAATAGAGTCCAGCTGTTCCCTTTGGGCTTTGAGCTGTTGGAATTCATTGTGTTAGCAGCTAGAAGGAATCAAACTGTAACATTCTTAGGCTAGTTCATGACAGCAAAGCAGAGGTGTTAAGATTTCTGTTCTAGAGGTTTATACTGCAAGTAACTTAACCTGATTGTGTGTCTTAATATTACTGGGCTTCTGACCACTGAAATATGGCTTGGATCGATGGTGGTTTGGAGAAAGTAGAAAGAGGGCTATCCATCATTCAGAGGCTCCATAGAAGCTGGCTGATAATGCTGCTTTCACTAAGCAGCCATCTGTCCATCCATCCATCAGTAGGATGAAATGAGATTTAGCGGAACAGGCAGCCGTAACTCTGAGACACTTTCTAACCAACAATTGTAGCTCTGGCCTGAGTCTGACCACAAAGCACAGCACTGGGGTTTGGCGGGATGTGGCAGTAAGGACAGTCTCCTTCCCGTCACTGCCAGCCTAGAGCATATTCAGTTTGAGGCCTTAGCCCAGCCTTCCTTCCCATACAGAATTTGGCTAAACATGGGATGATGAGACTCTCATTCTCGTTGAGCTCCAGAAAATTTTGCAAGTTAAGCAAATGTTTTCATGGAGAATATTTTTGCTTAACACTGTAGGAACTTCTGTGTTCATCACAGTAATGAGGGATGAGATTAGATTAAATTTAAATAATTTAATTTCATTTCATACAAGTTCTTATTTTTATTAAATTAACATTTTATCCATATTCTTAGGTAGTGAAAATTGAATTTTCATTTTGATTTCTCCCTATATTAGTGGTTCTTAAATGAAAGGAAGAAAATACAGACAGGGAAATGATAACAGATTATATACAAGAGACTGGATGATACCTAAAATGGATAGTGGGGTTTTGATAAGTGAAACTCAACTGCATCTTCCTAGTTAGTCTGTTTCCAGCATCTAAGACAGCTTCCTGGTCAGTGTACGGGGCTTTGTGTGCTTGTTGTTCATGCTGATATCTTTCCTTGACCGAGTTATTACAATGGTCACTTCAGACCTCACCTCCTGTTCTTTGTTCTGAAGCCTTGATTTTCACTTTGGATTGAGGGAGGGGTTGAGGGAACCTAATGTACCGGAGATAACTCGGAAGTGAGAGCCTTGGGTGAATTCCTGGGCTTATTGATCTACCAGCAGTTTATGCATCCTGACATTCATAATCTCAGTAGGCTGCTGATGTTCCTGATTAATGGGCCCAGGGGCTGTCCATCCGTCACTTCACATTAATTACTGAAGAGGTGTTTTTCCAGTGATTTACCTGACAGTGGGCTGTGATAAATACCTCTAAGCAGAGTGGGCAGTGATTAATCACAGGACCACACCCCTCCCCCCCCTCCTTTCCCCCTAACCACAGGCCAGCATTGGGACCTGACCAAAGAGTGCCCCCTCCCCATAAGCTATCTGTCCCCATAATTGCTTGTGGATGCATATTTATTGGGTATGAGACCTGGCAGATAGCATTTTAGAGTTTGCACCAAAGATGATAAAAAATAAATCTTATTGGTAGGAAGAGCATCTTTTCACCTGGGGTCAGCAAGTGTATATGAACTGTTCTTATGTTACCGTAAAATTTTGAGAGAGCATTGGCTGCCTACTATGCATGTACACACACACACACACACACACACACACACACACACACACACACACACACAC
>CAJQZJ010009141.1:10144932-10156233 GCA_907164525.1 Lophiomys imhausi
CACACACACACACACACACACACACACACACACACACACACACACACGTATGTACATACATACATGCAGTTGCTTTTCAGGCTTTGGAGGAGGACAAAGTAGTCTGGCTGGTTAGATGGCTCAGCAGGTAAGGGCAGTTGTCACACAAGCCTGGTGACCTGAGTTCAATCCCCAGAACCCATATAAAGGTAGAGGGAGAGAAGTGACTCTTCAGACTTGTCCTTGGACCTGCACACTGCTGCATGTGTGCTTACCAGCACCTCATGCACGTATACATACATATAGACTCAAACAATAAATTAAAAAGTCCAGCTTTTCTGTTAAATGGTCTTGTTAAATGGGTTTTGGAGGTTAGACCCAGGGACTTCTCTCTTTTGCTTTTCTGTATCCTCCTTTCTTTCCTATATAGGAGTGAACAGACTTGAGAAAAATGGGACATAGACATAGTATAGGAAAGAACAAGAAAAAAGGACAGATTATTGAATATAGCTTTATACCTTTGTATACTGATACAAAATTAATATTATATTTGGCTAAATTGGTATTAATCATTGTATATTAATGCAAATTTAAGATTGTATAGGGCTACATCGGTATTGATCTTTGTATATTGATACAAAATTAAGATTATATTTGGCCACAATGGTATTGACCCTAGTATATTAATGTAAAATTAAGATTGTATTGGGCTACATCGGTACTGATCTTTGTATATTGATACAAAATTAAGATTATATTTGGCCACATTGGTATTGATCTTTGTATATTGATACAAAATTAAGGGTAACGCTTCTTAAAGGTATTGTTTGTAGTAATACTTAAAAATGAAATGTCAAGTTTTGACCTCTCGCTACCAACCGACATAAACTGTTTAGGATAATTAAGAAACGAAAACTAATAGTCATGAAAACGTGTCATTTTGTTAGTTACTATGACAGTCTATCACAGTTATTTTCTAAGCTACTCAGAAATCAAGTTGCTAAGAGACAAGCAATATTTGCTTATCTAAATATAAGAGATAGATAGGGCATCTTCAAAAACCTCAAGAGATCTGCAGAATATGGCATTCAAAGATGTTTTCTTAACTTAAGATTTTTTGATATCGAGACATGTCAGCTCCTGACAGCACCCCCTATATTACTCCAAGTAGAAGATGAGCATCGAAGAATCTCCAGTGGGAGATGATTGAATTGGTGGTAAGCCATTCTCTTGGCAAGAAAAACCACTTGCTTCAACTGTAGACAGACTTCTTTCCAAAAAGGACAAAACTTGGAAGCAGGTAAGTCGACAGCCTAGCTCTGCCAAGACAGGGTAGGTAAGTCCTTCATAATTCCTGCTCTACAACCAATGTCTGTCAGAGAAATGGGGCCAAATGGCTGAAGATTGATGCTGTAATGTATGGAGAGAAAATGGGAACTGTCCAGGCAGCCACTGGTATGTCATTTTTTAGTTTTGGAAGCTGCAGGCCCTGCACTTCCTATATAATCAGATATATTTATCCCTCTCAGGTCTCTGAGGTGGTTGAAGAATAGATACCTAGAGTCTCATAGTTAAATTTTGAGTTGTTTAGGAATCAAGAGGGTGTTCTGGATCTAAGAAGATATTTTTAAAATTATGAGGCAAGTTAGTATGAAAGCTGAGTTAGATATAGAACTTTAAACTCATGGAGATGGTTAGATAGTAGAATGTTAAAGTCAGGTGCCAAATACATATGGACTGGACATTGGGAATGTATGCTAAGCCATATAACTCTTATAATCGTGGCCTATTTATTTCTGTTGTTTTGTATTGTATTTATAGTTATAAGAAAAAGAACCATTATTTGGACTGAAAGGGAGAGCTGTTGGGGGGAAAAATAAATACCTTAAACTAAAAAAAAAAAAAAAAAAAAAAGAAGGGAAGAGGATGGTGGGGCTGAGGGGGAGGAGGGTGGAAGGGTGGGACTGGAGGGGGGAGTAGGGAGGGGATTGTGATTGAGATGTAACTTGAAGAAATAAAAAATAAATTATTAAAAAAAAAGTCCAGCTTTTATATTCACGATGCTTGTAGTTTATTCAGAGAAAACATATGAACAAATATAATTTAGGCAATTATGTTAGGTACAATAAAGTTTAACTGGAGTAGAATTCCAGGGCTCCCTTTCTTATCTTATGGCTATAGAAGATGAAATTAGTTAAGTACTGAAATGCTTTAGTGTTGTCCATGTGCCAGGCCCTGTTTGCAGCTGTGGAAGACGAGAGTAATACAGCTGCAGATTTCAAAGAGCACAGCCTATGCTCCTCATCTCATTTTCTAAATATAAAAGCAAACTTTTCCAGGAAGTTGTTAAAGTAATTTAAAGTTAACTTGTACATCTATTCTTTTTTCTCTGAGTGTCTGTCTATTTAGTTCTGTGTTCATGGGTTTACAAGGAACATGTAGGTACAATATCTACCTTCAGGAAACTTAAAGGTTTATTGTAATTTAAGAATATATGTAAAAGATTGGAACTGGTAAGATGGCTTAGCTGATAAGGACACCTGCCACTAAGTCCGATGACCTGGTCACTCTCCAAGACCCACCTATTTGAAGGAGAGAACCGACAACTGCAAGTTTTCTCACCTCTATACTTGTACCATGGTATCTGTGCACCATACCCACCCACACAATAATTAAAAAATAAAGTGTACAAAGGGTTTAGATAGAACCTTGGAAAATAAGAGTAATATTTTACCAAAATAGTGTAGATCTCATTTCTTGTTAGCTTTATACTTTATAGTGGTGGCGCACGCCTTTAATCCCAGCACTTGGGGGGCAGAGGCAGGCGGATCTTTGCGAGTTCGAGGCCAGCCTGGTCTACAAAGTGAGTCCAGGACAGCCAGAGCTGTTAAACAGAGAAACCCTGTCTCGAAAAACCAAAAAGAAAACAAAAAAATATATATTTTTTTCTTTTTTAAATTCTTGTGAATTTTCTTTTTAATTAATTTTGTAAGTTAGCATACAAAGTAATGGGTTTCACTATGGCATTTTTATACATGTGTTGTTATATGTCTTTCTAATTCACCCCCTTGTCTTCTGCAGGCTGGTCCCCTTCTACCTCTAAAATAGTCCTCACTTTAGTCCTGATGCAATTTGATGTGCCAGGGTGGGTTGGTACCAAGGATGGGGTTTAATGAGGGAAGTGGGTGGGAAGGTGGGACTGGGAGGAGAGGAGAGAGTCAGGTTGCAGTTGGGTTGTAAAATAAATAAAATAATTAAAAATATTTTGGGATTTATGAAACAAGATTTTTAATACTTTAAAAATCATTTTGAAATTACAGATTAATTTGGTGTATTTTTATATTGCTGAAGTAGACAATACAAAGGAAAATCAGGTTGCTTTTGCTTATGACTTTAGATATAGCAACATCTTGGAATAGTGCTGTTCCATTCATTAGAAGCATAGCATGGGACAGGAAAGTGAACGATGTAAAATGATTTTAAATTCATCAGCCACTTTTAAAAGTATAAAAATAAACATGAAATTAATGTTTCATATAAATGAGCATACTCAAAACAGTATCTATATGTAATCAACATAAAAATAATAATGAAACATTTTAAGTTTTTGTGTGTGTGTGTGTGTGTGTGTGTGTGTGTGCGCGCGCGCGCTTGCGCGCACACATGCATATCCTGTCTTTGAAACCCCAAAGTGTAGCATCTCAATTCGGACTGACAACACTTCGTATGCTTAAATAAATGCTGGATGTACTCATGTTGGTCAGTGCAGTCCTAGGATACTCTTAAACCAACAGAGGTTGCTCAGCATTCTGCAACACTTGCTAGCTTCCCAACATCAAGTAATTTATGTGCTGCTTGTTTTATTACTGTCAAGTATATTAAAGCATTCCCTCTGTTCTCCACTGATCATTTTTTTTTACCTACAGTAGTTTTGTCTAGTGCCAGTGTATTGTACTATTGCCGTTTTACTAAAAGCAGTCTTTGAATTTCAGTGATTTTGTTTTTAATCATAAAATACTGTGTGCTTGTTATAACAAATTTAAATAATGTGAGGCATGTAGTATAAAATAGTAGTCCTTTGACATCCTTTTTCCTCTTTTCCTGCTCTTTCATATGTAACAGTGTAGATAGTTCTCCTTAGAAATACACATTTATCAAAAATTATTGCTAACCATTGCTAAGATGGTCTATTAAAAGTAGACACTAAAGTCTCATTTTATATATATATATATATATATATATATATATATATATATATATATACTTAAGATGAAGTCTTGTATCCTAGGATGGCTGAACACTTAGGGTGTAACTAAGGGTGACCTGCTGATCCCCTTACTGTACCTCTCAAGTGCCAGGATTGCAGGCTGAGCTACCACACCTGTTTTATGTAAATGTTGGGAATTGAACCCAGGACTTCATTCATGCTAGACAAATAAATACTCTACCAACTGGACTAAATTCCTAGCCCCTCATTACTATTAATTTAAAAAAAAAAGATTTATCAAGAGCAGTCTTCAGAAATGGAAACATTTCTTTTATACCTCATGTTAAGTCAATTTTAGGTTATAATTAGAGCTGTGCTGGTTCTCAAAATTAAAGAATGGGGTGTGTAGGTGTATCTCATTGATAGAGCACAGGTTAGCATACATAGGGCCCTGGACTCCATCTGCAGTACCAAACAAACAAAAGGAAAATAAAAAAATGATGTGATATTTTCTGGGTATAGTCAAATATGTAATAGTCTGATAGCACCTTTTGTGTTGTCTTCTATTGTCCTAGCATTCTCAGATAGAATATACTAGTACAGAACTCTTTAAACTTTTTCTACTTTGTAAACTCTTTTGCCTGCGAAAATTATGTAGCTCTGGCCATATACATCTATTAGTTACTTTTTGTTGCTGTGACCAAAAGGCACTCATAGAAGAAAAAGTTTATTTTGGTTCCCTGGGAGAGAGTGCGCAGTGGTGAGGAGATATGGCAGCAGGTGGCTGGCACAGGAAGCTGAGAGATCATACCTCAGCTGGAAGCAGAGAGAGTGAACTGGAAGTAGAGAGAGACTCCAACTACCAAAGCTTGCCCCAGTGATGTACTTCTAAAGCAAGAGTGCACCTCCTAAGGTTCCATAGCCTCCTCAAACAGCATCACTCACTAGGGACCAAGTGTTCAAATATGGGAGCCTGTTTGGGACAGTTCTTATTCAAATCATCACAATAGGTATATAAAATATGTATAAGGATCAAACACTTAATGGTAGTGAATTATAAAGATATTTATCTTAAAACAATTTTTGATATACATCTCATTTTACCATTCATTAAAGGCAAAAAGTAAATTTGCATGCAAATATTATAAATGTACATATTTATTTTCACATAAAGAATTAAGTTTTCTGGATTAGAAAGACGGCTCAGCAGGTAAAGGTAACTGCAGCCAAGCTTGATGACTTGAGTTCAGTCCTTGAGACCTTCAGGATAGAAGGAGAGCCAACTTCTACAAGTTGTTCTCTGATCTCCACATGGGCACTGAAGCAAGCAAGTGCTCCCCTAAATTAAATAATACACCATTAAATAAATAAATGCAATCTTAAAGATATTTTAAATAATTAAATCTTGTCTGAATATTTGCTATTCCAGGAGATAGCACATCTTCAGTGTTTTTCAAAATAGTGTTTTATTTATCATTGTTAGTTATCTTAGTCAGCAGTCCATTGCTGTGAAGAGACACCCTGACCAAGGCGACTCTTATAAAAGAAAGCATGTAATTGGGGCTGGCTTACAGTTTTGGAGGTTTAGCCCATTATCATCATGGCAGGAGCAGGTGGCATGCAGACAGACGTGGCGCTGGAATGATAGCTCAAGAGTTCCACATCTGGATCCACAGGCAGTAGGAGAGAGACACTGGGACTGACTAAGGCTTTTGAAAGCTCAAAGAGCTCAAAGCCCACCCCCAGTGACACACTTCCTCCAACAAGGCCACGCCTCCTAATCCTTTCAGAATACACCATTCCCTGGTGACCAAGCATTGAGATCTGTAAGCCTGTGGGACCATTCTCATGCAAACCACCTTATCAGTGGCCGAGACTGTGACAAGACTGTCACTTCATAAACACATAATACTAAGTAACAGAAGTATGTTTTAGGTTGTTGTCAGAAATTGTTGAAATTCTGTTCTGATGATTCCCAAGTCAAAATTTATTCAGTGATTTCTTTTTATGACATCAAGTTAACTCAAACAACAATTTTTAGAATAAAACATTATAATACAGTACAAAGATTCAGTAATTTGATGCATATTGAGGAATGAGAACAGGGAAGTTAAATCTTTGTTTTCTGTGTTTAAGCCATTGTTTCTACGAGAGCAAAAAAATAGTGTAGTATGGTCAAAATATTGTAGTTAATAACATACAGTTGTATTGTGTGGCATCATAGTGTGTTCACTGCAGAGCATTATGGAATACAATACAGCGAGGGGGTTATCCTTTGGTGGACCCAAACTAAGGTGCACCCATGAGAAATTATGCCGTACTGTGGATCTGGTGTAAAAGAGATTTATTGGGGGGGGGGGGAGTGAGGACCTGAGGAAGGGGTAGAGGCAGCTAGAGAGTCATGAGGGTGGGGTGGCCATGGAGGTAGAGAACAGGGAAAGGGAAGGAAGGGTCCTTTATCCACTGCACATGCCTGGTCTCCTGGCTGTGGCGGAGGCAGGTCATGACATAAGCAGCTGCTAGGTCCCTGGGTGCAGGCCAGTGGAATTGCCTGCGCACCAACAGTGTGTGTTTTATGTTTTCACAGCAAAGGCTGCAATGAAATTAGAGGATGTATTGGTGCCCAAAATACCTTAAACTCATTCATTTTTTATTATGTCTACTCAAAATTATTTCCTGACAGCTGCAGATGAGGTCTACCAAATTTTCAAGGAACACTAAACCCAGCTGTAAATGCAAATTTTTAACCTACTGTGTTATACAGTAACCTTCATATCCCATAGACCAGTCTCACTTAAATATACAGAAAAGACAAGCCAAGTGAATAGCCAGGGAGTGTTCTGATCTTCCCACTGTTTTGAAGTACCGCATCTGTTGTAAAATGAATCCCATAGGATCTGGGACTGCTGAAAATTGTGCTTGTCTGAGTCTTGTATTCAAGGCAGTTTCATTGGCATTTTACTGTATGAGAATTGTAGTCTGCTAGTGCACCCTGTATAAACATACTGCATTTGGCTTTTTTTACTTTGCAGATTACTTATGAGGATGCCAGAATCAGAACTCATTATGTATCTTTCTTGAGGCATTTCTTTTTCTTTATTCCAAAACATTTCATAATTTTAAAAAAATTTAATGAAACTTAGTCTTCAGAAACGAATTTGAAATAATCTATTGCCAAAATCTTTTCAGTTAAGAATGTTTCTTCTCTTACCCTCGTATTTTTGTTTATTAACATGTGAATTGATTGTGCCTTGCTTCCTTTTCATAGGAATTTGACATGACTTAAAGAAACAAAGAAAAAAGGAAACAAGACACCTAGTTTGTACGAATTGCTGCATCTCAGTGCTGGGATTTTCCAGAAAGGAACGAAAAAGGACAGGTGTGGTGTCTAGTGAGGGGACCATATAACTCTGGGAGACATACCCTTTTTTATTATACAAATGAAGCATTAGATAAGATAATAATCTTTGATTTGATTTTTCAAAAGTTAGAAAATGGTTTTTTGGGTAGAAATTTCCTGTATTGACCAACTGTAGCAGCTGTGATGTTATTTGAATTTTTAACTTAGGAGATCTTAGCATGTGTTGTTAGGTAAGACACATGGTTTATTTTTGTTTTCAGAAAAACGCTATGGTAAGTGTGGAATGACTTGTACTTGATAGAAAAATCATTTTGTAGCCATCAAAAATTGGATCAGATTAGAACCATCAGGGTTAGCTAAATGTTGTCAAACGGTTCTGGGAGGAATATCAGCCTGGGGGAGGGAGGGAGGTGGGAAAGAAGGGACACGTGTGATGATGAAGCACTTGTGATGGAGTGGTAAGAGCAGGTGAACTAGGTAAAGGGTGCATGAACACTTTCTTAGGATTTCTGACTTTTGTAACTTACCTATAGGTTTTCAGTTAAATTTTTTCTGATGAAAAGTTGATACAGGTAGGCATAGTGGCACATACTTGTAATTCCAGCACTCCAGAAGTTGAGGCAGGATTTGGAGTTTGAGACCAGTCTAAGCTATATAGTGAGTTCAAGGCCTACTCAAGATAAACATTGATAACCTCTCCCCCTCTCTCTGTCTGTCTCTCTTACACACACATACACACACACACACACACACACACACACACACACACACACACACACCCCCACACACACCCCACACGAAGGCCAGCTTCTCAACATCATGTCAACATCATGAGGCTGGGCATTTTCCCTGAAGGAATAAAGCTTGAATCCCTAGAAACTCTTTGGGATCCAGCAAAGAAGAGGGGAAAGAATTGTACATACACACTTGGTGGATGAAGGAAGCTTCAGCAGCTTCACAAATACAGATATACACACACACACACTGCAGTGCTCCAGCCAAGTTCACATACGTACGTACATAACTACATACATACATATTGGGTTGATGGAGCAGAACTCCAGTGAGCAAGCTCCACCAGCGTCACATATATACATATACATGTTTCATGGATGGAACTTACTTCAGTGAGCAATCGCTAATGAGTTTTTTTTCTTCTCACAGCTTATATATCCCAGCAAAATCTTTCAAGTAGTACCAAAATTACAATGTGGTTCTATCCTATTTTTAAGTGAATGATTACAGTGAGTATAACATAAGAAAAATACATGTTCCCCAGTACCCTCACATGATCAAATATTTTATGTATTATGGGTAAAAATTATTCCCAAGAACCCACATGTATTTATATCTAAGCAACTTGTTATAATTTTTTTTAAGTTTATTCATTTACATCCCAATTGTAGCCCCCCTCCCTCCCCTCCTCTGGGTCCCACCTTCCTGCCTTCTCCCCTCATCCTTCCTTCCCTTCTCATCAAAAAAGGGGAACCCTTCCCCCTTCTTATACCATCTCATGCCAGTACATTGTGTTCCATACCATCCCAGCCCAGCACATTGAGTCTCATCAGGACTGAGGGCATCCTCTTCCATTGAGGCCTGCTACCAACTTGTTATAGATTAATGAAGTGTAAGCAAGCAGGGTAATTTTTTCAGCCAGTTTTTCTTACTGGTAGGCTGCAATTTGCAGTTACAAAAGAAAGGATCAATTATTTTATTATTTATCTTAAAAAGTAATCTTATAAAAATCTTAAAAGAATCATAAACCTAAACTTTTATATAAAAAACAATCAGTCATTCCTACTTTAAATCCTCAGGATGCACATCTACTTATTAGCAATTTTTATTAAGTCATATCAGGAAGCTGAAGGGAAAAATGGGTACAAGAAATTAATCATCACTTTTATCACCAGCTTTAGCAAGAAAGTCGTGTCAGCTCTCTGTGATAAAGGAATCTGGCTTCTTACTGCCTTTAGAAAATGTAATTTTGAGCAGAATTGCATGTGATAGTCTTTCTGAAATAAATAAGCTGCAGATTTCGGAATAGCTAATTCTTTTCTTCAGTTAAGTTAGTAATTGCCCTTTTAACAGTAAAAAAAAAAAAAAATTTTTTTTTTGAAGTTAAACTGTATGGGGAAGAGCTGAGGAGAAGTAAGAAATCACATGCAAGTAAATCCCTGGGTGGGAAGTGTTGTGTGTGCACATGTGGGCTTGTGTGTGGTAGCCAGAGGTTTCAGGTGTCAGTGGATGTCCACCTTATTTTTTAGACAAGGTGTCACTTTATCTTGAGCTTGTTGTTTTGCTAGACTGGCTGGCATCCTTCTGTCTGCTTCCTGGCCCTAAGGTTGCAGATACAAGCCACAAGGCTTAGCTTTTTCTTCTTCTTCAAGAGTACTTGAGTTTGAAGTCAGATCCTCATCTTTGATGGCAAATAGTACTTTACTGTCTGAGTCATCCTTAGGCCTCTGGGTGGGAATTTTTAAATCCAAGATATATTTTTCTTTAAATTGTATATGACAGGTCCCCATACTTCCACTGTTAAGGGGCTGTCATACCTACATTTCCAAAAGAAGTTTGTGAGAAATTGAGAAAGCTTTAAATTAAATTAACAGTAGCTTGAAAGTGCACAAGATAAAAATACTAAGAATACTACTCTTTTTTTTTTTTTTGGCTGTAACTTATTCTGAAATGACATTACACCGAGTTCTGTGTTGGAGCATCTCCTACTTGCCCAAGAGCTGATCATTGAAATTTTTAGGAACTTTGTATACTGATAACAGTAAACAACTGATTAGTTGATTGTACACAACTAAATTTGTACAATCTGGGTACTTTACTATCTGGGTACTGTACAATTTAGGAACTTTGTTTACTGATTGATAAAATAACCATTGCTATGAAGTATGACACATTGGATTACTGTTAAATATGTTGAATTTTTAAAAGGTAACGACTACTTAATGATTTTCATTATGATCTGTGCTGTGGACGTTAATAGTGTATCATACATCTATAGGTGAGAGACTAGTATATGTCTTTACATGTTTCCCCAAAATCTGTGTTCAATGATAACACATTGGTAGCTTGAAATTATCCACAGTAAAATATTTACTGTACAGAGATTGGCAGGTGCCATAAATCAGGGCATTATTACCTATTGATTGTCTAGACTTACAATGATGAAAATACTACTAATGCAAATATGTCATGTCTTTAGCTACTATGTTGTGAATAGAATAAAAAATGAAGATATACGCTTCCATTATTCAAAGTAGTTATCCGCTTGAACAAAGGAATCACTTTCTGTAGACATCATTGATATAAACAGCCAATACTCTGGAATGCACTTGGTGAGCTTGTCGGTAATTTACCAACACACTGCTGTTTGACCCAATTGAATTTAGCACGTAGGTAGGAAGTAGACAATGTGAGTTTATTACATTGCTATCCAGTTAAAAAATAGTATTATGATATATGCTCATTAAGGAAAAGGGACTGTTTTGGAGCTCATTCACTACAGCATACAATTTTCAAGTATGTAATTTGGGGACTTTAATAATCCAGTTACAGATTGGAGCTACTGCTGAGTTTGGTTATCTGAGTTCAAATCCCAGGATTCACATGATGCAAAGAGGGAACTAATTCCTGTCAAAATGTTCTCTGACCCTGCACATGGCACAGTAGCTTGTGTTCACAAGCACATGCATACACACACACACACACACACACACACACACACACACACACACACACACAC
>CAJQZJ010009141.1:10156243-10169521 GCA_907164525.1 Lophiomys imhausi
CACACACACACACACACACACACACACACACACACACACACACACACCCCACTAAATAAATACTAATAAAACATTTTTAATAGACAAGGAGAGGCCAGTGATTCAGAAGGTTTCACTGGGGAGGTTGACACATGGGAATCTTGAATTCAAGGTCAACCTTGATTATATACCAAGTTCCAGGCCAGCCTAGTATACACAGTGAGCCTCTGTATCACCTTCAAGAACAAACTCAGAAATAAAAACATCACTGGAGATACATGATCATGGTATTTTTTTTTTTAGGCTTAAAAAGAAAAGAAGCCAGAAAAACAAAAAAGCAAACCCTGCTGTGAAAGACTTTTTTCAATGAAGAATATTCTGTTGGGTTGGAGAGATGACTCAGAGCACCGACTGCTCTTTCAGAGAACCCGGGTTTGATTTCCAGCACACACATGGCGGCTCACAACTGTCTGTAACTCCAGGTCCAGGGGATCCAACACCCTCACACAGACATGCATGTAGGCAAAACACCAATACATATTAAAAAAATAAAAATAAATAATTAAAAAAAAGAATACTCTGGATCAGGTGACCTTTAAGGAATCTAAGATAGAGTGAACAGGTGTGACAGACAGGCTTTTCCTGTTTTCCTCCTTAATATCTCTCCTCTAAAATACATGTTGTGACATACTAGTGGGTATATATAGGTTTGTTATATATAACCCTTTCTTCTTTTGTCCTAAGCCCTTCATATTTCAGAGCACTAGTTTGAAAATTAAAAGAATAATTCAAGGTGCCTAGCATGTTTCCTTGTATTTAGTACTAGTGGGTAAAGATTTACTTGATCTTTCTTAGAGTTCTGTTAAATTCTGTTGCAAACCATTGTGGAGGTTGTCAGGGATTGCTAGTATGACTTGGCTCGTTATAGCTCTACTGTTCTCCGTCCTCCTTGCTGCTTGGATCTGGTTTATTCCTGCTAGAAGCAGAGAGAACTCAGAGTAGGTCACTTAATAGTATCACTGGCTGGGTTTCCTTTATCTGAAATGCTTTGCAGTACAAATGTTTCAGATTTCAGAGGTTTGTGGGATTTTTTTTGTATTTCTAGAATGTTGATATATTAACTTAATGGCTAAACATTGCTAGTCCAAAAACAGTTCTGAAAGCTCTGAAAACCAATACTGAGTGTTGGTTGACATGTTATTCCAGCAAAAGTTTTATATTTGAATTTTGAGTTTTTAGATCAGGGATGGCTAACATAAAATTCTTTTTAAAGTATTTTTGGTTTTTTTTTGATACAAAGAAATATGTATATTTACAGGGTTTGGTGTCACAAACACACACACACACACACACACACACACACACACACACACACACACGCGTGAGCGTAAATAATTAGACCAGGATAATGGTGTCACAAACACACACACACACACACACACACACACACGAGCGTAAATAATTAGACCAGGATAATTCAGTACCATTTTCTTTTCCACTACCTTTTTTTCCCCCAGCAAAAATCATGATTCAGATGAACCATTTTCTGGGAAGAATTTCTCAGTCAGTTGTTTCATTGTGTAACTGATATTCAAGCCACTCAAGTCTGTGTGTTTGTGTATCTATGCTGGCAAATGTGGCTGCTTAGATTCTCATTGAATACACTTGCCATAGTAAAAATTACTTCAGGATTTTTCAGAGATAGTTATTCTTTTTGAGGACTTGGTGGCCATCACTGTTCACACAATCCTTTTGTATGAATTCAAACTAAAGCAAAATTACTTGTTTAAAGAGAGGAAACTTGTAAGGTAGGGCTAAGTGGTTTTGAAAATATAAAGAAAGGGTGTCTTGCCAAAATCTGTGATCTCTCTCGTGAGTTTTTGAGTTTACTTTCCTTATTGACATGAGTGAGTGCATTCAGTATTTTATGTCAGAATTTACTTTTTTATTTAAGTCAGTGATTGCTGTAGAATAATAGATTAGTAGGCCCTCCACCCATTCTTATAATTTTCTTGTTTTTTTATTATTAAATCATTTATTTTCTTTCAGATTTAAGTGGTGCCATGCAGCAAGAAGCAGAGAGATGCAGAGTTCGAACCAAAAGACCTGACATGGCGCTTTATGTACCTAAAGCTCGCAGGGGTGCAGCACTCCTCAAGTCAGGTGACAAGGAAGAAAGCTGCAAGCCTCCTGCCTTTGTGGTGAAAGAACAGAAAGAAGATTGTCTTCCCCAGAAGATCGCTGGAAATAAGCCTGAGTCTCAGAGACTAAGTGGTCCTTCTGATAGAAAGGAGTGTGATCGTAGAGAAGAAAAGAGATCTCCATCCAAATTAAGGAAAGATGGGTGCCTTCAAAAAAAGGAATAAAGATAAAGTTTGTTGTAAGAGAGGAGCTAAAGAACCCAAAGAAGCCTCATCCCAAGGACATCAACACAGATCCCCCAATGCTGGGACTATATCTAGTGTACCTATACGAAGACTCTTTAAAACAAGGGAAATGGAGTGTTTGGACGTTCAGACTGCAGGAGGGTCAGGACCCCAGGGGTTGCATCCATTGCACTCTTACTCAGAAGTAAGTGCGGCTCAGGTTCCAAACAGACCACTCCAGAATGTTGAACTTTGTGATTTCAGTGGGGAAACTTTTATAAATAGAAATTTGGAAATCAGAATTGAAACTGAGGCCGAAGTTATGGAGCTGGTCTCACAGTTTCCTCAAGTTGTTACCACTATGTTGAAACCTGAGGGTATGGCTATCCCAGTAAGCCTGAGTTCTGACTCTGAAAGTGCACCACACAGTTTGGAAACATCAGATGGAGTGTCAGAGCACAGTGTTAGGAGCATCTCTGCAGGTTCTGTTCCTGGAGGTCCAGATGCTGCTGCTGATCCAGCTTTTACAGACTTGGAAGCTGAGAGTATGGATACAGTCAACAGTGCAGAGTCTGTCTTGGGTCAAAAATGTGTAGATTCCATTCCTGAGACTATGGATAATGACTCTCCTAAAATGGCTGTGATCACCAAATTAGAGAGCACAAATGGCATTATTGATCCAGCAGTGACAAGAGAAGGTAACAGTGACAGCTCTGCTGATGAGTTATGTGTAAAGTATGAACCTTCTGACACAGCTGTCCTTGTTCATGAAATAGACACAGATAATGGATTTAAGAATGTATGTGACACTATCAGCAAGGCATGTATGGTGGACATTGCAGGTGCAGTTTGTGATCAGGTAACTGTAGGCAGCTCTTGCATAGTTACAGTTAGAGAATCTGATGAGAGTAGTGGCAGTACAAGTACCTTCTCAGATTATATAGAAATGAATGCAGATGCGGCCCTCCTTGATGCAGCTAAAAGTGAGAGCGACTCTGAAAACAGCAGCAGCCTGACTGCTTGCTCAGACATCTATGCCGAGAGTGTTGCATCTGGTTTTACAGAGTCAACAGGGGAGTTGATGGAGAGCGTGTCAAACTGTGCCTCCTCTTTCCCCGTAAAGAAGATCGCTGGTAGTAATTGTTCCACTTGTTTGGACTCGGAACTAAGTGTGTCAAATGGGACAGAAGTACCTTTGGAGAGTGCCTTGGGCAGTGATCTGGATAGCACCGAGGAGACAACAGAGGCATTGCATGAACCAAGAATTGCTGAGGAGTGTAAAATGAAAGAGGACGATGACTCAGAGAGGGTGGAGTGTGGGGTATTGTTTTCTGATAGAGGTTCATCTGCGGAAACATCCGTAGATCTGGAAACAACAGACAGTTCTCACATAGAAGGAAGTATTACTCTGGAGGAAAGCTGGGAATCTATGTTTAATGATGATGGCGATTGTGTAGATCCACGTCTTCTACAAGAGGTATGCTCGCTTGAAAGTACTCCATATTTAGACACTTTATAAATTTAGGAAGCCTAGATTTGGAAGTATTTCTGATAGACCTTGTATATATTCATTTTCTCACAATCAATTTAAGAGTTCTTTTAATAGCAATAATCTGATAAGATTATACATTGAGAAAATATCTGGTAGATAGGGAAGAGTTAAAACATGCAGAATCCTACCATATCTATAATTGCTTAAGAGGTGTTATATTGAATAGATTAAATATGAATTTAATGGATTCTTACTGCTTATTGAGGAAATACAGAGAGGGAACTTCAAAAATAGTTTTCTGTGTTGATAACATGTATTTTTAGATGAGACATTGGGGGAAGGAAATAATTTGTAACTTAATTGTTCATTTTTATTTTTTAGTGAATTTGGGAATGTTGTTAAAAACTGTCGAAAGAACTAGAGAAGGGAATGAAAGAATAGGCTTTTGAAGGAGTTGATACTGAGTTAAACTGAATAAATGCCTACTGAGTACACATAAGGAACTATTAAGTGGATAATGTGTGCTGCCTAGTTGACATTCGTAAATGCAAAATATGTGACTTGAAGGCATTGTAGGAATTCTTGAGCTCCACATTCATTTTCTTTTTAAACCTTTATTCTTTCTGCTATTTTGACGATTTCAAATTAGAGCCACTGTTTTTAGAGAAGCACTTTCTCTTTCATTTCTTATTGTGGGTTCACATGACCTTGGTCTGGAAGGGAGAAATGGTTTGTGTATGGGATCACTAGGTGATTATCCTTTAGGAAAGACATCAGGATTTCGGTCCTGTTCTGTCACTGCCAGCTGAAGCTACTCTTTACATTTGTGTTCTTTCTAACAGACCATATCTTCACCTGAAAGGTTTTGTTCTTTTAAATGATAAATGATGAATTTCTTGTTTCTGAGAATTAAAGCAGGTGTATAGAAAAATACCACACACCTGTGAAAGAGACCCTAAGACTGAAGAGGACAGCATATGGACAGAACTGAGTGTTCACTGTTAAGCACTTCTTCTTCATCCTTAGGTGTTTACACTGAGTGTCATTACTACTCTAATGAGTGCTTCCTGATACTAAGTCAGGAAACATCTTAAACATTCCTTAGAATGAAATACAGAAGGGAGAGTAGTTGTGAGTGAACACCCATGACCCTTTTGAATTTACATCAGAATTGCATATGTACAGTGCATTTCTTCTCAGCCTTCCCCAGATTCACAAAGGTGGTAAGTGGGCCCTGGAGCATGATATTTGGACCAGCAGGGTAAATATCATCTGGGAACTTCTTAGAAGTGCATACTCTGTAGCCCAACAATTTTTCTGTTAACTCTTTCATATGTTTCTGAAAAATGTAAAGTTTTACAGTATTCATCCAGAGGTCCACATACCTTAAATGTCCATCAGAATGGGTCTGGTAGTGGTAGTTATAAAATCACTATCAAGCAGGAATGTGAGCCCCCGCGTCAGGTTAGGGAATACTAATGACAGAGGGTTAGATGAATGGAGACAACTTGCTAAGGTCGGAGCATTGTGCAAGGATCTTATTGTGAGAAAGGAAACTGTCGAAGAAGTTGATAAAAGGCTGACCTGAGACTGGGAGAGAAAGAAACTCTTGCACGAGGCAGTTGAGCACACGGGCCAGTGCCTAGTAACTGCTGCAGGATGAAATGGCCACTTAGAGTCAATCCGATTGCCTTTACCAACTTTGAAAACACTGATGTTGTCAGGACTCAGATTCTTGGGGATTTCAGTTTCGTTTGTGTTTTGGAAGAAGGGAGTCATGCATGCAACTGGGTCTTTTACATGTAGGTACAAAAAATTTAGATAATATCTGAGTGTTTTGAGAAGCATGATAGCATAGAGAGATGATACTGGCTGACTAAATGCTGGGGCGCCAAGAAAATGGAGTATATGTATTGGCTTAAGCTGAAGACAGCTAGTGCCTGCATGTATTTGGCAGTACTTGAGGAGGAGTGGGACTATGTTAAGGAAGGAGGATGGGTGAAAATAGAACGGTCTGATGGGCAGTGAGTGCAGTAGACTCAGCTCTCTTCTGGTTTTTGAAGGGTGCCACAAATGTAATCTTAGTCTATTATTTATATTACTCAAACATAGTTTATTAAATGCAGAACTAGAGTGTTTATATATCTACCTTGAAAGATTTCCAAAAAGGCTTTGGGTTTTTCCCAGTTGGCCTCTTTGTTTGTTGATAAAGGCTACACATTGAAGCATACCTAATGCTTCTAATAGGTGGGAAGATATGCTGTAAAGTAGGGTGTGGCAACCATTGATTGATAAGTGACATTTGATCCTCAAACTGGTCAAAGGAAACCAGAACATAGTTAAGTCATGAGTGAGCATCCAGAATTGCAACACTTAAGCATTGTCAGAGATTACATTTCATCTTCTATTTTACTTTGTTTGTTTGTTTTTCAAGACAGGGTTTTTCTGTGTAGCCTAGCTGTCCCAGAACTCACTCTGTAGATCAGGATGGTCTTGGAGATCTGCCTGCCTATACCTCCCAAGTGCTGGAATCAAAGGTGTGCACCACCACCCCTTGGCAACTGTATTTCATCTTCTAAAGCCAGGATATGGGATGCGCAGTAATTTAAACTGGTAACCAATAAAGGAGAGGTTGATGGCATGACTTCAGTTATCTCTCTAGGAATTAACTGTTTCCCAAGAAAATAACAACAAACCAAACTTCCATAGCTCCTGCCACATCCTGTTATGGCCAGCAGACTTATGGGTAGCAGGGCAGGTGAGGTATCAACAGTACAGCACTAATGATGTTGATGGATGACCTTGGGTACCTTCATTGGCTATATCTGGTCTTTAAATTTTTGCATAGAAGTTGTAAAACATAAATCATTATCTTCACGTTTCATTACACTGGGACACAGTCTTTATGTTTCCTTACAGTAGGATATTGTCTTCGTTTTTCCTTATACTAGGTATCTAGTCTTCCATTTTAGTTTCTTTGTTACAGAAAGCAACTAACCTTGCATAACCATGAGAGTTGGGGGCCAAAGTAAAGGAATTGCACCCATTTCAACATCCTCTGTCTTCCTGTAGTCTTCTGCAAAAATGTCTTTTTAAGTAGAGAATCCATTAGAAAGAAAAAGTTAAGAGTTCAGCCACTTAGCGCATGTGTGAAATGCAAAGGGAAGCCCTTTATAATGCGGCTTCCAGAGACCGTGGTTTAAGTGGCTGCTATCAAGTTGCAAATACTGAACACTTAGAGTTTTGACACTACAAATTGCAAGTAGCAAGATATTACTTTTACTACCACATTAAAGGCATTGTAGTATATGCTGGCTATGTTCTAAAGTTGCTTATATTTTATTTAGAGAGAAAATATGTAATTATGTAATCATACAGCCATATAGCTGTAAAGTAATTAATTTAAATCAATGACTAAAACAGCCATGCAAGAGATACATAGATATTATTTGTCTGATGAATGACACACTGACTCTAGAAAGACTAGCTCTCCCAAGGTTAATAACAGTTTCATGTTGGTGAGGCCATAGAGTTGAGAAGACTGTAGTTCTTTCTTCCATATTGTTCCACATTCCTAACTTCCTTCTCTTGTTTCTTTTAATGAATAAAGAACATTTTCCATGTCTTTTTATTACTGTTTCTATTTTCATAGTGTTTATTAGTTCCAGCTCATCTTAACAGATTTTATCATATGTGTTTTTATAAAACTTTCTGAACTGATAAGTTACTGCTACCTGAGTGGGAATTTGTAGAAACATCTTTTGGTTGTTGTGTGTTCTAAGTGATCACATGGGCCATCCAAAAGTGAACTTGATTGAATATCTGCCTTGTTCAGTCTGATAGGGCATGGTGACGACAGATCCTGGTTCACACAAAAAGAGGGAACACTAGATTCCTTTGTATTGTTATTGTTGTTGGAGTTTTCTTGGGGTGGTTGTGTTTGTGTGTGTGTGCGTGCGTGCGTGCGTGTGCGTGTGTTGGTTATTTTTTTTTTCAAGATAGGGTTTCTCTGTATCTTTGACTGTCCTGGACTTTGTAGACCAGGCTGGTCTTCTCACAGAGATCTGCCTGCCTCTGCCTCCCGAGTGAGTGCTGGGATTAAAGGCGTGCATCACCATGCCCAGCATTTTGTTGTTTTAAACCAGGTGATTCTTAAATTAAAAAAAATATCCCCTTCTGAGTGTTGTTTATTTATTGACTGATGCATAAGCCATTAACACTTTAAAGAAAACTGTGTTGTTTTCTGTATTGAGTCTGTGTTGTCAGTGTAAGAGATTCTTTTCTAAAGCATCAGATTCGTGGTGTTACTGGTTCTGTGCCTGAGTGTACTTTTGTTCAGCAAACTCTGTATGATGTGCATGTGGGCGGTGGCTGGGGCAGACGGGGGATGTGATAGCGACCTGACTCAATGCTTATTTCATTCAGTTCATTATATGTTCGGGGACACTGGCAGGGAGGACAGGTGAGGGTTGGCAAAGAATCTTTTTTTGCCCTTGTCAGAAGTAAACAGACAAAAACTTCTTTAAAATTTAAGATCCATTATGTTGAAAGCTTGGTTAAGACAAAGCATACCTTTAGGAAAATTCAATCTTGTATGTGCTTGATTTAATTAATTTTATATTATATCAAAATACTGGTGAATTAATCTGTTGCTGGGTTTAAGGAAGGAGTGACCAGCTACAGGCCTGATAGCTGAAATGACAATGGATAATCTAACTATATTCAATTTCAAAATTGTGTTTTGTTGTGATAAGTCTGAAGTGTGGGAAGATGGAGATTTGCATGAGGCCTAGAATTGAGACAGAAGGAATGTAAGTGCTAATCAGTAATCTTACACAGATCTTTGTATAGATTGCCCAAAGGCTGAGGTGATTAAGTAAAAACCAAAGAGATGCCAGGCATACTGGATACCAGACTAAGCACCAAGACTAAATAGCTAATACTTATGCTATTATACAGTTTGCCTGGATTAAGATTAGCTTTCTTCTTAAAGCAGTCCATCTGAGTGTTGTCAGAGGTCAGAAGTACATGTCTCTTGCCTTGTTGCTGAAAGGGATAGATGGGCAAGGATAATAATCTCAAGTAGGAACAAGATAACTTGTGCTGTGGTACCCAGATGTGCATATGATGCAAGACGCTAGGCAACTCATTGTAGCAAAAGGGAAACATTGTTTTGGATTCTAGAGAAATTCAGAAGCAAAATGGCAATGAATGGCAATTTTGCTAGCTTTATAAGTTTTAGGTTTTTTGGACAGCTGTGAGTATCATAGGAGTACTTGAGTTAAGCTAGCAGGACTAGTTTGAAAAGGTTGAAACCTTTAGCATTCCTCTTTTGACTTAGTTTTTCTATTCCAGTCAACTAATTACTATCACCATTCTATTTTATCAGTGGTATCTCATCTGGTCTTGTAAGTTGTGAGGAGAAACCTCCCAGCTTTCCTCTTAACTGTAAATGCAACCCGCTGTATTTAGAGTGTTAGTGTATCTGTATAACAGCTTTCCAAGAATGCCAAGGTCAACCTGCCATGTTTACCTGTCTGGGCTGTCTGAATAGGAACCAGGTCCAGGCTCATGACAGTTGCAGCATTCACTTGGTTCCTTCTTACATTTTCATGTGCTAAGTGATTCATGTGCTGAATTCATAGGCATGTACTAGAGCTTCCATTTGTTCTCTGGTACCAGAGTCAGTAAATGATCATTGTAGAAAAAATGGCTAATTAGATTATTTAACCAGTATTTAGATTATGGTTAATTGGATGGCAGTGTTAATCCTTGACCTGCCATTATAAGTGAGCACACAGACACCACATGGATTTTAACAAGCCTTGGCCTGAATTGAGCAATCTTGGCCCATCTAAGCTAGCTCTTAATTCTGCTCCCCAAATGTGACCCCATATATACATACATCCCCTTGACTGTTATCTCCACGCTATGCTGATGTTCCAGGCCACATGGAATGATCTTCTTTAATCTACCCCATCGTGTGTCTCCTTCCTGCCCTGCTGCTTGTCTTGGAGGCTCTTCTACTTCATCTACTATTGCTGGAGGCTTCTACCATGAACCTCTCTGCTTCAGAAGCTTTAGTCCCTCCTTCCTCTGTCTTTGCCCAGTCGCAAGCCTCAGCATTTATTCAACCAATCAGGGATAATGATTAGAAAACAAAGTAACAGACAACAAGCAGGATCAATTAATTAACATTTAGGATACAACACATCACCTCATCAGATTACCCAAAACTTGGAGGCCTAATGGATTGCTTTTGTTTGGGTCAGGACAAGATTAGAGGAAGAGAGATCTGGCTGTGGTGCAAGGTGTTGTGTAGTGAATACTTGAAAATGCAAATGAGGTTGGTGTTGTTCGATGGACAGAGGACAATGACCCGTGGTGTGTTTAGGGCAGTATTTGAATAAGTCCTTGAAGAATTTTGAAGTATGCAGGAAGCAGATATAAAGTCACTTTCAAATCAGTGCTCAGGCCGGGCGTGGTGGTGCACGTCTTTAATCCCAGCACTCGGGAGGCAGAGGCAGGCGGATCTCTTTGAGTTCAAGGCCAGCCTGGTCTACAAAGCGAGTCCAGGAGAGCCGGGGTTGTTACACAGAGAAACCCTGTCTCGAAAAACCAAAACCAAAACAAACAAACAAATCAAATCAGTGCTCAGAATAGTAGGAAGACCGCCATGCTGTGTAGGCCTGCTGAGCATGAGCATATCTAATAGGGTGACATGAGATGAGTAGGAAAAGTAAGTATACTAGGTAGCATATCATATATTGCTGCTGTTATAAGTGCCTAGAAACTCAGTGGCTGACTACAACACATTAATTATCTCACAATTCTAAAGATCAGAAATCCCAAGATGGAGACTTGGACTGGATTAGGATATTGAAAGTCTCTGATCTTTTATGTAAGCTTCAAGAGGGGTTGATTTACTTTTTAAAAACCTTTTTCAGTTTCCAGAGGCTGCCCTACATTCCCTGGCTTACTGCCCCATTTCTACCTACAGAGCCAGTCAGTGTCTGCCTGTCTGTCTGTCTGTCTCTCTTTCTCTTTCTCTGTCTCTCTCTCTCTTTCTCTTTGAGGTCTTCAGCTTTTAAAGATGCTTATTATTGTACTGGGCCCACTAAGATCTTACTATTTTAAGGTCAGCTGATTTGCACATCTGTGTCTGCTATCTTAATTCGTATGCTGTGTGGTGTTTTTTATAGGTCTCAGGAGTCAGAGTGTGAACATCTTTAGGAGGCTATTTTATTGTGGGCAGTTTTGGTGATGTTGTTGAAATCCGTAGTCTATTAGAATATAGGAGTGCAAAGAAACCCATAGCTCTGTTATCTTTTCAACTTTGCCATTGATATTTTTTTCCTTCTCGCCTACAACAGCTTGTCTCCATAAATCCTTAATCAGAAAGAGTGTGTTACCCTGAACACTGATGCAGGCATTGCTTCTGATTCTATTCACTGTATGGCTGTTTTACTATGTTATTGGATAGAAAGCTAGATTAGCAGCCAGGTGACTAGGTTTATGATTCAGTCTTTGTCAGTAATCTGATTTGTAACCATAGGGATATCCTTTTAGTCTCTCTGTGTCATAATTCTCTGTCTGCACATAGGATTCAGGATAATAATAGCAGCCCATCTGACAGAGATGTAGATAACTCTCCCAAAATAATGTAGCATATTTTAATTTTATTTATAGAGAATAAATCAAAACTTTTTATTTTCCTTTTGTATCTTAAACAATGAAGAATTAAAGAGCCTGTAGACTTGTCTTTACTTCCTATCATTCTTTACTTTTTTAAAATCTGTAAATAGATTTGGGTGATTATGTCACAGTAAGTCAAGCTATGTTTTGTAGGCCTGGCCAGACTACTAGGGCAGTCTTCAAGCCACACTTAGAAGAAGTTAGATAATTGAGTAGTTTGTAGAAGCAAGATTAATAAGGAAAGAAAATTCTGGTTTCACTTATGCTTTCTCAGCAGCAAGACAAGACCACTGATAAAAATCTTCAGATGTTTGTGGTTGGTTACTCAGCAGGTAAAGGCACTTGCTGAGTCACAACATGACAGCCTGAGCTAAGTGTGATTCACAACCACATGTAAAGGTCAAAGGACAGGACAGCCCCACCGGGTGGTCCTCTGCCTTCTTCTACATGTGTGCTGTGGAACATATACCCTACACACATCACATGTACATGTGATATAGTTTTTAAGTTATTTGCTCTGACATTTGCATACTTTCCTTTGGTCTGCTGTAGATGCATCAAAATGAATCAAATTATAAGCTCTCATCTCTGTTTGATTTCTTTTAATCAAATATTTCTTATCTAGAAAAATATGAGTCTTACAATATAAATATTTCATATTGACTTTAGGAACAATTGCCCTAGAACCTGTAACATTTAAGAATAGTTGTCTATAATAGAAGTAGGAACCACGTGTGTAACTTTGAGTTTTCATTTCTCCTTCCCTCCGTGAGACAGTCTGTCTGTATAGCCCTGGCAGTCCTGGAACTCAGTATGTAGATAGACCAGGCTGGCCTCTAACTCACAGAGATCCACCTGCCTCTAGAGTTTGGGAATTAAGAGCATGCACCATCATACCTAGCAGTAAGTTTGAATTTTTTACTAGTCATGTTATAAAAAAATAAAGAAAACAAGCAGATACAATTTATGTTGGTTTTTGTTGTTGTTGTTTTGGGTTTTCCAGACAGGATTTTTTTGTGTAGCCTTGGCTATCCTGGACTCACTTTGTAGACCAGGCTGGCCTCAAACTCACAGAGATCCACCTGCCTCTGCCTCCTGAGTGCTAGGATTAAAGGCATGTTCTACCATGCCCTGCTTAATTTATGTATTTTAATATATGTCCAAAACACCATTTCAATATATAACCAGTGTAAAAAATCATCAATAAGATACATTTTTTATGTTCTGTTTTTGTATTAAATCTTTAAAACATGATACATACTTTATACTTAAAGCTCATCTTATATGAACTAGCCATATTTTAAGTACTACATAGCCTCATGTGACATGCAGCTACTATATTAGATACTCTAAGTGTGCTTCAAAGATACCTATTTCATGAGTATAAGTATCTGTTCCTTGGGCTGCAGAGATGCTCAGCTGTTGAAGGCTAGACTCAAAACCAAAAATAAAAGTATCTGTCATATCGCACAGCCTTTCCTTAAAGCTCTGAACTGCTGTGTCTAACCCAGGTCCCTCTGTGTTAGTAGTCTTGCCTTCACAGTCTCACTTTGGGCCTTCCATCTTTATACTCTTTTATTTTCACTGCATCTCCCTCTTATATGCTCCATATATGTATCTCCTTTATCTCTCAAATTCCTTCTAATACTTTGCTGGGATTCTAAGGAGAGAGAACATTAACAGTTTTGTCTTCCTATCTACACACACACACACACACACACACACACACACACACACACACACACA
>CAJQZJ010009141.1:10171613-10206115 GCA_907164525.1 Lophiomys imhausi
TTCTTCTTCTTCTTCTTCTTCTTCTTCTTCTTCTTCTTCTTCTTCTTATTATTATTATTATTATTATTATTATTGAAATAGATCATAAAAGAGGGAATACTTGAAGGGGTCTTGCTGCACTTTTGATATGTCCCTCCAGAACCTGGTGCTACCAAGATGCCATGGCTTTGCATTTTTTTTCCTGTTGCTTCCTTCCAGTGTGGGTAGTTAATAGCCTTAAAGGGTTTTTAATGAGATAGTGTTCATTCTGTTAATTCTTTTGTAGCCTTAGGTAGCTCGTACACTAGGGACCCTGAGAGTAACTGCTTGTGCTACTTCGCCATTACAAGTTCCCTTATAAGCTTTCTCCTCACTTTATATTATACAATAAAAGGTTAACTAAAAGTTTTTCACTCTTTGTTTCACACTTTGTTTTTGTTCACTTCTAGAAAAGAAATGATCATTGGGCCCGATCAGTGAGCCCAGTTATAACAAGTGTTAATTCATTTCTTCAGCTTTTATCTGAAATTCAGTTTCCAGGATGTGCCATTTGTAACTCATTATATTAATCCTTCCTTCTGCCTTTCCTTTCTCCTTCCCTCCCTTCCCTCCCTCCCTCTAGCCATTTGTTGTCACCACATCCCAGGGCCCTGCATATGCTAAGCAAGTGCTGTGTCACTGAACCACTTCCACACCTCCCCATAAGTCTAGTTTCTATGTGATAATTGATAGATACAAGTTAAGTTTTATGCCTTGCTTATTTGTTGAGATTTTACCACCTTTTCCCACCTTCCACATATATTATTATAAAGTAGGTGGACCTGCCCATTATTGTATCTACAAACACCACTAATACAGAAATAATGCCAGAAGTTAAGGAATAGGAACGTAGAGACAGGAGTAGGATTGCCTACACATGGAAAGATGGTTTATTATGCCTTGATTTCTCCTTACCAGGCACTTTACTGTGTTTCTTCCTCCCTAGTTATCAGGGAATGTGAAGAACAGAAAAAGCATCCAGGAGCCTAGATTTGATTATTACAGCCATGAACTTCCTGATACTGACCTCAGTGAATGTGAATTCCCACATGTCATTGAAATTTATGACTTTCCTCAAGAATTTCGTACAGAAGATCTTTTGCGAATTTTCTGCAGTTACCAGTAAGTATTTGCAAGTGGTTCCAAATGTTAGATAAGGTGGAAGAAAGTCATCTTAATACTTTTTAAAAAAATGGTGTCTTTTTAAGTTTTTCTTTCACTTATTTTAGCATCAGGTTTATGTGTTGCTCACATCCATTAGAAAGTCTGTATATCGAGTAGTCTTCAGTTTCTAGAAAGGGCCACATAGCCTTTGTAGACCCAGTTGTAACGTTTATAAAGACTTCCGTTGGTGATGACTCCTAGGTCTGTCTTCATGGTACATTTAGTCCATTTATATTTATTGAATTATTGATGTATTTGAATGAATATCCAAATATTTGCTTTTATATTTACCTATCATCTCTCCTGTGTATGCTTCTCCTATTTTTCCCCTTTTTTCTAGACTTACAGGTTGACATTTTTCACCTTTCATCTTTTTAACGTAATCTGTTTGTGTTCTTTGATGGTTACTCTAGAAATTATAAAAATGTGTGCCTAAACTATTAGTGACTAAAACTAATTTTTTTCCCTCTTTCTGAATGCTGCAAGGTCTTTTAATTTCATCTCCTACCTTGCACCCAACTTCTTCAATGCTGTCATGGCAGTTTGATTCATTTTCTCCTTGAATGAGATATAGTCTTTATCACTCAGGTGCTGTGTTTCTATAATGGCTTTATATCAGTTTCATTCTTGTTACAATTATTTTTTTTTTTTACTATACAAAGAATTAGTCCTGGTTTTATGTATGCTAGATAATGCTCTACCACTGAACTACACCCCAGTTCTTCAGTTTTGAAAAGGTTTGTATTGTGTATGTATTAATAATTCTAGATTGGCAGTTATTTTTCTCTCAGAAACATGAAGATATTCTAATATGTATGTATGGCTTTCTCTTTGGGTGAAAAGTTAGCTGACAGGCTCCATGTCACTTCCGATTGTAATCTCTTTTCTTGCTGGGTGCGCTTATCTCTCTGGATGCTCTTAAACTTTTCTCTTTGATGTTGATATTAATAATTTTCAGTGTAATGTGGACTTTGTAGTTTTGTTTTAAATTTATCCTGATTGAGATTATGGAGGCCTGTTAAATCAGTAGTTAATTTTTTTTTTATTGATTTTTGGAAGGGTCTTAGACAGTTTCTTTTCAATGTTCAGTGACCCAGTCTCTCCTCACCTTCTCTAAGATACAAATTGGGTGTGTATTAGATTTTCTCATTTAAGTTTCTTGTTACCTCTCTTTTGTATATCCCATTTCTTTCTTTCTTTCTTTCTTTCTTTTTTTTTTTTTTTTTTTTTTTTTTGGTTTTTTCGAGACAGGGTTTCTCTGTATAGCCTTGGCTGTCCTGGACTCTCTTTGTAGACCAGGCTGGCCTTGAACTTACAGAGATCCACCTGCCTCTGTCTCCTGAATGCTGGCATTAAAGGTGTGCGCCACCACCCCCAGCAATTACAGACAACTGTGAACTGCCATGTGGTTGCTGGGATTTGAACCAGGGTCCTTTGGAAGAACAGCCAGTGCTCTTAACCGCTGAGTCATCTCTCCAGCCCCATATTCCATTTCTTTTTCCTTGACATATTCTGCATAATTTCTTTAGCTTTTGGGTCTAGTTTACTTTATCTATTCCAAGCTGTGCTTAGAATTGTTAACTATCTCTATTGTATCTCAAAAGTTTGTTTCATGATACCTCAAATTAAAAAAAAATATTTTAAAAGTCTAGTTGGTCATTTTTTTAATAGCCTTTTTTCTCCATATATCTTCAGTTTGCAATTTTTTTTTTCTATTTCTTAAGTACTTTGAGCATAACCCTTCTGTAACTGTTGTCTGAAGCCCCTTCAGTTGTAGTTTGTTTCTGATAACTTGTTTATGTCAGTACTTGTTCATGATATCTTCACTTTGGGGGAATTTAGTTATATTTTTATTGTGCATTGATGTTTTTCTTGGTATTGTATTTATGGACATTAAGGCCAATGAAAAAAGAGGAACTTTTCTTAAAACCTCTCTGCATTTTCCTGTGCCACATGTGAAGTATGCTAACAATTTAAGAGTACTCAGACTAAATTGTTTGAGGTTTCTGTGACCACTCAGAAAAAGTCAAATGAAAAGTGATTCTTTTAATTGTTGTATGTCAAACTGTCTCATTTTGACACATATAAATGTCTGTTTTCTTGTACTGTTCTCTTAATGTGGTGTTTAGTTGCCCTCCCTTTTTAGTTATTGGTATGTTGGTTAGATACTTCTTGTAAGTCAGCCTCATACTGCCTTGTCTATAATTTATAGCCTCAGATCTTTAAAGAAAGACAAGAAATTTTAACATCAGTTTCTGAGTGAAAAGTCCCATGTGCTGTTTTTTGTTGTTGTTTGTTTTTAAAGTGATCATTCTTTAGTCTTCCAAATCATTCAGCTAATTTTTTTTTTTTTTTGCTGGTGTTTGTTTGTTTTGACAGGGTTACCTTGTAAACCCAGCTGGCCTTTGAACTCTTCCTTGATTCACCCTTTAGAGTCCCTAGGATTATAAATAATGAGCTACCATTCTTGGCTCGATTCAGTTTTATAGATACAACAGTTCTTCTCTACACTCATAATTCATTCCGTTTTGTATTGTAATTAAATGTAGGAAAAGGTAAAGTCTGTTACAAGTGGTCTTAGAACAGTTATGCTAACTCTTAGTATGTATGTAGGTGGTACATTTTAGGAGAAGATAAAGGAATCAGAAATATACATACTTTTTACAACTTACAATAAAAAATAGACTCAGGAACAGAAAGATAATCCAGAAAGTTAAGAAAACTATATTTAGGGTCTAGAAGAAAGTCAATATCAAGGAGGAGTATACTTTAATATTTCAGTCCTGCCATTAAAAAGGAATCAAATCTATTTGTAGCTCCAAATTTAAACTTAAAATTCAGTTTATTTATATCCCAGGTGCCAAGCTTATAGGCATTCTCTGCCAGATTCCCAACTTTACATTGAATGTATAAGATTCTGTGTCCGAGCATAGCTCCTGATTCTTTCGTAAAGGACTAGAGAGTTCATGTTTCAGGTAGTTGTGCTGTCTCACTAGGACAGCCAAGACAAGGTGTAAACAAATGAGTGTGGTCGAGAAAATACAGCTTTATAAAAATTGTTGGCTTTTGTTTTAAAATAGGATTTTGGTAGCCCAGGCTGGCCTTGAACTCTTGATCTTCTGCTTCAGCCTTCAGAAGTGCTGGGTTTACTGCCACATCTGGCCTGTGTCTTATTCTGAAGGCCAAAATAAATAAATAAATAAATAAATACATAAGTTTTTTTTGAGACAGGGTTTCTCTGTGTAACAGCCCCTGCTGTCCTGTAGACCTGTAGAACTCACAGGGATCTGCCTATCTTTGCCTCCTGAGTACTGGTATTAAAGGCACACACTACTACGCCCAGTGAAAAAAATTTAAGTGCTAGAATAGATGAAATTAACTAACAATTACATACTTGTTTTATAAGTTAAACTCAGTTGGGGGAAGACAACTGAAAGAAAACGGGTGAATGAATTCTGGAAGACATTTAATCTATGCCATAAACCATAGAAGTCGTTAATTTAGTTTTGTTAAGACCCAGTGTGAGATGCTGTTCAATTCCTAATAGATCTTTAAGAGCAATCAATAAGATTAAATCTCAGATTTGAGCTACCTTAGATTATCATTGATAAAATTAGACTGTTATTAATAAAATGAGGATCATTTTGTCCATGTCCCAAATTTCCTCAGGGATTATTGGGTTTTGTTGCCATGTTTGTTTTTGAGACAGAGCAACCCAGGCTAGCCTTGAACTCTAAATCTTCCCATCTTCTCCTCCCCAGTCCTGGGTTATATGTAGGCATTCAGTACTGTACCAGGTTAAGGGGTAGTTATTTCTTTTGAGTCATTTGCTTTTCTTTGCTTTGTCTCTTCCTAACTGTATCTGTGAGAATGTTCCCTATCAACTCCAAAGCCATTCTCTAAAGGATTCAAAAGGACTGAAGTCTTGATGGCTAAGACAAGGCTTTTAGCTGCTGAGGTCTTTCTTCACCTTTTCTAAACTCTCTGCAGCAGAGACTCTGAGCTTAAAGTCTTTACCCCGTGGTCATTTTATAGCGTGAGAAGTTCTCTAACTAATCTTCCAAGTTTCCTCTATTACTTTTTCTGTCAAGGAAATTGTTAAAAAGGGAAAGATATTTTAGCATTTTTCTTTCATAATGATTTATAATTTTAAAGGTCATGATGCAGAAGTATATAATAGTATCTGAGTCAGATACTGGAGTCAACTATGTTTCATCACCATCTTGATCAATATTGCTATTAATAATAAAAATAGTGAGCACTGTTCATTGAGAAGTTGCCTTCTGAGTGCTCATTATTGTGTTCTTGGCTGATCATGGACAATCTCATTTCTATTTTCCTTCCTGTTAGCTAGCTTTCAGGCTGCCAGCAGAGAAGTACCAATACTTTTACCCAGCTGTGAACCTGTGAACTACAGTGACTCGTGCAGCCGGATATGCCCATCGGTGCAATAGTAGTACACATGTATTGGGGGAGTGCTGGGAACCAATAGCTGGCTGACTGGATTTAAGGTCTGCCCAACAGGAGGAACACATGCCTAGTACTGTAAATATGGCTAAGAACCTATGGCTGGCCGGGGAATAATCTCTAGGGGAGAACCTATTTCTATCATTTTGCTAAATTAATATCGCACATCCACCCACCTTCTAAATACTAGGAATTGGAGGGGGTGAGGGGTAGATTTAATTAAAATAAAATGTTTGTGTATTAAGGGAATTTTGATAAATATAAGTGTTTTATCATCCTGATATTCTTCATGCTGTCTGTGTAGCTCTGTTCTAAACTAAAAAGATATTTTTTCTAACATTAAATGTTCATTGTTAGGATTCTTTCTAATCTTTTTAAACTATGATTTCTATTTTCTTGAATTTTTTCTAGCTAGCCATAGTTATTTCTGTTTGCTGCCCCCCCATTCTCTTTCTACAATAGAAAGAATAATAAGCATTTGTGAGGATAATTGTATTTTTCATTATTTAACTTAATTTTTTTGCAATCAATTTGAATTACATCTCTAGCAATGTAGTGCCCACCCACCCCCACCCCCCACATCCCAGTTGATACTCTCATCAAATCCAGGTGACCCTCCCTGACTTGTTGTATTTTCTGTATCTCCTCTGGCTTCCTTTTTCATCCCTTGTCATTTGGTATTTATAGAACATCTCTTGAAAATAGTACATTAAACACTATACCTCTTCAGCAGATTTGTGAGGAATAATTAGTTGGCATCTATAAAACATTCCGAGGTAATTCTTTATGATGGTATTATTGTTTTTAAATTTTAGTGGCTTTCATGTGCCAAGCTATTTTCATGTCACTATCCCCAGTCCTCTACCTTATGAAATGCTTTGTAAAATTATTTTAAAGACATTTCATAAAATAAATTTTAAGAAATGTAAAAGTTGTTTTCTTTTGTTACAGAAAGAAAGGATTTGATATTAAATGGGTAGATGATACACATGCCCTAGGAGTTTTCTCCAGTCCAATCACAGGTATCTTGTCTAGTGACTCTTAGGAATTCCAGGCCCCTTCTTACTGTTTATTTTCTCCTGCTGCTTGTTCTTATTTCCCTCTATTCCAGCCAATTAGAACTTGTTCAGCCAGTATCTGTAGTAGAATAAATACTGGCTTATGAGGCGTGTGGCTTGGTACCCACATGTTCTCCCTATTCTCTTTAATCCAGCATTTGGTATTTGGAGAGGTAGGCACTTCCTCCCAGGCCATTTGCACACATAAATGTTAGGCATGATAAAGACCACAGTGAGACTAAATTTTACAAAGTATTTATTTTGTTCCTCAGACAAATGAATTTGAAATGGTGTATCCAGTGAGATTACTGAATAGCTACTCTTTGAATGTATGGCTGGTCTTTTGCACACAACATACCATGCACTCATGATATAGCTTATGCAGAGGGATCCATGGCAGTGAGAGGTACTGGACTGCAAATTCCTGACTGAGCCATCTCTAGAGCATGAATTTGCATGGGCCAGATAAAAATTTTTTTTTGGCTTTGTGGAACAAAAAGCTTCTATCCTTACCTAACTGGGTATTGTAGCAAGAAAGCAGCCACAGTGTGCAAACAAGCATGGCTCTGTTTCATAAAGTTTTTACAGAAACAGAAAGCCCATTGGCAGGGTTTGGTCTAATCCCTGTTCTGAAGTAATTATTACCGTACTTACTATTTATAGATTTTCTGTATTTTGTGATCTTTTTTTCCTTGCCATGAAAACCAACAAGCATAACTTCAAGGAATAAAAGAAATAGCCCTAATTTTCTTCTGTGTCACTTGCTGACATTTGTTATTCTTGCAGCTCGAGATGCTCTGGGTATTAAACAAACCATGGTGAAGATCCGGCCCTTGTCACAGGCCACTAGAGCAGCCAAGGCCAAAGCTAGAGCTTGTGCGGGTGAGCCCATAACTTCTCTGCCTTTGTTTCTTTGTTCCTTCTGATGCTGAAATTGTTCTTTCCAATGGTTCCACATAATCCAGAGTCCTATAGACATCGTGGTTTTTATCTTAATATTTCTGTTGCTGTTTTTAAGGACAAAGAGAAAACAACCATATTGGAAATATGCCCTTGAAGTGGCAAAAGGGAAGCAATACAGTAACCAGAGTTTGATGACATCCTTACCTAGTTTAGCTGTTTCAAGTGTTGATAGAGTTGCTATAAGAAACTGTTCATGTAGGTAACGCAGCCAGGGTGGTTTGTGCTTTGCCACATCATCTATCAGGGTTGTATTAATTACAGCTCATACTGCCCTTGTTAGTTGTTTTGTATGTTAATTACTGAGTTAAATCACTTGAAGCTATGGCAATCTCTCTTCCTTACTGTCTCTTACTCTTTTTGCTCCCCAGAGTTTCTCCAGCCAGCAAAGGAGAGACCTGAGACTTCTGCAGCCTTGGCCAGAAGGTTAGTCATCAGTGCACTTGGAGTTCGAAGCAAACAGAGCAAAACGGAACGGGAAGCAGAGCTCAGGAAACTGCAGGAAGCCCGAGGTGAGTTAACAGTAGTGTTCTCTGGTTCACAAGGGGTTCGCTATGAGGCATGTGTTGAAAAGAAAAAGGAGAAGAATGAAGTCTGTTCCATCTTGTCATTTCCATTTTCAAGAAGTCTCTCCATGTGTAGAAGTTGTTTTCAAGCCTTACATTCAAGAGGAAGCATTCAGGATTTGTCTCCTGTTCACATACTAAGGCATCTAATTAATTTACTGTTACTAAGAGATGGGCTCTACTGGCTCAACTCATTCCTGATTTTTCTACAGTTTGTTCCAAACTAAAAAAAAAGAATAATCCTCTGAAGACTTCACAGTCTCCCAGACCTTGTTTGCTGTGCTTTTACTGGACCCATGACCACCATGACAGTGCCATGGTGTAATCAAATGACTTAGATCTTTGGTAGAAGGCAGTTAAGGAAGAGCCAGCAGTTGATGTTGGTGATAATAATAATAAGAGGGAATTTTTGTTTTCTTAAGACAGTCTGGAGTAGATTCACCTGTCTTCTGATGACTTTCTAACACCCATGAGTTCTCAGAAAATATTTCCACAGATCCATAAGCAGGGCTTTTCTTTCTAATAGTTTGGAGTTAAGCTTAAAATATGTCTTCTCTTTATAGGCTGTTGAATTCTATGTAAAGACTTGGACTTAGGCTTGACATGGAAGTATTTTTTTAAAACAATCTTTAGGCATTAGACAGGGTCTTTGCCTTTACCTAAGATCTATAAAATCTGTGAAAACAATTCTGAAAAGTCCACTTACCAAAAAGTGACTTCATTTTTCCCTTAAACCAATTGAAGTTTCAAACTCCTTGTTTATTGCCAGTCTAACAGGCCATTAATACTTCCTGTCCACTATGCTTTGGTGATAGCAGGCAGCTTGAGGCCTCTCAGCTGCACTGGCCAGATAACCAGTGAGTGAGAGCATCATGGCAGGTGTTGGAGTTTCAGAATTGAATCCAACTAATTTACCTTAATGATTATAATGAGGCAGGTTTTTTTTTCCTAATGTATTGTTTATTCAGAGTTTCTTACAGAGTATAGGAAAAGGAAGGAATTGCTCTTATAGGTGGTAAATAACAGAACTGTATTAAAGAAGAATGTGCAGTATCCCTGTCCTTTGTATTGGTTAGCTCTGAAAAAAAATGAATCTTGGCTGGTAACTACAGTTATCTCTGAGGGCAAATAAAGGGGCCTGGGGATGTTGCTCAGTTGTAAAGCATTTGCTTAGCCCTGGGTTCAGTTCTAGCACTGAACAAAGGAAACAAAAAAGGATGAGTAGAGGGTAATGACAGTGGTATCTAATGTAGATATGAATCCTTTTGCTGTGTGTTATGCCTTCCCTGTAAGTGTAATATCACCTGTATCTTTGCAAATACTGCAGCTCTGGCTTTGCTCGGATAACAGCATCTGAGTGTTCTCTAGTTCTTGACAGGCATATCAGCGTCTCTTGAAGTATTCGTTTTAAATGCTTTGCTTTCCAAAAGACATTTCTGTGGTGCAATTTAAAAATGACACTGTTAGCGGAGTGAACACCCTATTGCTTTTATTTGTTTTTGAAGCAGTTTCACTCTGTAGTCTTGGATGGTGTAGAACTTACTATGTAGTTTAGGCTGCCTTTGAACTTAGGGCAGTTCTACATCAAATTCTGGGGTGCTGGGATTATAGATGTGAGCTGGCATGCTAGCTTCACTGTTATTTTTCACTTATTTATTTTTCTGTCTGTCTGTCTGTCATTTCTCTAAGACAGTGTTTCCGTTGTGTTGCCTGTTCTGAACTTAAACTTGTAATCATCCTGGCTCAGCTTCTCTGGTAACCATAACTCAAAGTTTTTGGTTGTAATTAGAGGCCAGTGGATAGATTCTTTCTATATATTAATGTGTGGGTTACAGGAGACCCTTCTCTCATTCTATTTTAGGGCTTTTCTGTTCTTTGTGTCTGAGAAAATGAAGGTGGGGTATTTCTTCTTCTAGCATCCTCTTGTATTAAGCATTCAATAACAAGTTGAATTGTTCTTTCGACTTGTTGTGTGGAGTCGAGGCTTCTCACTTAAATGTGTTTTGTTCCTCTCCTGAAGACTTGGAGTCCAGTGGTGACTATATGCACTAAGCAAAGCAGAAAAGAGGAATTACTTTGATATTTTAAGCAATCGTTTTTCCTTCGCATACCTTCACTCTCCCACTGTTCTCTCTCCCCTTTCTCTCTGTGTGATCCTGGGATTGGAGGCAGGGCCAGTGCATGGCAAGCACTTGTCACTGAGATATACCCTTGCTTGTCCTCTCATTTTATTCCTGAAGATTTTCAGTATAAGAAATGGATAAAGGGATTTTTGTTGATGAACGACACTGGAAGGAGACTCCCAAGTAGTCATTTTGATGACATTGTCTTCCTATTTCTGATGCAAAATTCTGTCTTCAGTTTAGAGCTGGCCCCATGAAGTTAAGTAACAGTCCTAGGTTACTCACCTAGGAAAACGAGAGGAGGGATTTGAATGTAGGCTTCTCTAATTAAAACTCATATATTTTTTCTACCCCCCTCAGGGAAAATTATTACTTTTGTAAATACATTTTTGAAGTCTCCAGAGAATGCACTATAATAGGCTTCTTTTTAGTTATAGATACTAGCAGTTTTAACTGTCAGAAAATTTTTCTTTTGTTTGATTTAAATCTGTGTGGTAGTTTAAACTTGTTTTCTTTACCTTTTTTTTTTTTTTTAAGTAGGGACATCATTCTTCATTAGCAGCCCTTTCCTATCAAGAGTAGGACATCCATTTAGACCAGCACCATTTGTTGAAGATGCTGTACTTTTTCCTTTGTGTGATTTTGGCTTCTTTGTCAAAAATTAAGTGACCAGAGGTGTGTGGGTTTATTTCTGGGTCTTCAATTCGATTCCATTGATCAACTGGTCTGTTTCTATACCAGTACCATGCTGTTTTTATTACTATTGTTCTGTAATATAGCTTGAAATCTGGGATAGTGATACCTCCAGATGATTTTTTTATTACACATGATTGATTTAGCTATTCTGGGTTTTTTGTTATTCCATATGAAGTTGAGAATTGTTCTTTCACCTTGTACAACCACTATGGAAATCAGTCTGGTGATATCTTAGAAAACTTGGAATAGCTCTACGTCAAGACCCAGCCATACCACGTCTGGGTATACATCCAAATGACTCCTCACCAAGTCATAAGGACATCTCAACTATGTTCATAGCAGCTTTATTTGTAATAGCTAGAAACTGGAAACAACCCAGATGTCCTTCAACTGAAGAAGAATAAAGAAGATAAAAAAGAAACTGGCACATTTATACAATGGGATACTACTCAGCTATCAGAAACAAGGAAATCATGCAGCTTGCTGCCAAATGGATGGAACTAGAAAAGCTCATCCTGAGTGAGATAACCCAGACCCAAAAAGATGCTCATGGCATATATTCACTTATAACTGGATTTTAGCCATATAGTACAGAATAACTATCTTACAACCCACAGACTGAAAGGAACAGGAACATAGACTTTGTTACCTGTTAGTGGGACACTTTGCCCTAGTGGAGCTGCCATGTAGGCCCCCATTGCAAGAAGGGGGCCTTAGCCCTCATATGGATGCTGAATTGAAGGGGGCTGATATGATATGGAGGAGTAGGATAGGTGGGAGAAGAGGGAGAGGGTGGGATGGGGGAGGGGTGGAGGGAGGGGACTGTGATGGAGATGTAAATTGAAGTAATAAATAAACATTAAAAAAATAGAGAGAGAGAGCGGGTCAGATCACTAAGGAAATAAATAAATGTGGACTCTAATAGAGCTGTTGCCATTCACCTGCTGGCGTGGCTTTGAGCAGATCTTACTGCCTGTCCACTTTCTAACTAAGCAAAAGTAATGCTTACCCTACCTAACCATGCAGAAGTGTTTTTGAGTACAACATAATGTAAAAATGTTGAGAAAGTGCTTTACAAATTCAAGATACTGTTCTGTTTTCTGTATTATAATATGACATGAGTCAGTATTGACAAGAGTATATCACGGATTGCTGTTCCTCCATTAAACATAACATGTTGCTGATCAGTCATGGCATTCTCCCTTGGCAAGTACTGACATGCACATTGCCAGTCAATAAGAATTAGCATGGACCGAAATCCTTATTCTATTCTCTTATAGATCCTTTTGTTAGTATTATATTAATAATTAACCCTTCTTTGTCTTGCTTGAAGAATTCTATTGACTGCCAGGGTATTGAGGGCAAAAAAGCTACATAACATGCTTATTGTCTCTATATGTGAATGATATTGGTTAGGTTTTCTTCATAAATGTTATAGAATCCTGAACTTTATCTGCCCTGCTCCCAAATGAGTTGAACATACCTAATCTTTTGAGTTTTCTGGTAGAATTTTTCTATCCTACTTGGATCCTTCTAATCTCTAGTGGAACAGGTTATACTTCAGTTGTGTAAGGGATATTCACTAAAACTAGTTCTGAAATTGTTGAGGAAAGGAAGTGCCACATCATGTAAAGCAAATCACACTGTGTGTATCAGGAGGACAAAACCTTTAGTACATTGTTCTCGAACACAGGCAATGTATCTCTTGGTCCAGCAGAGTGCACAGCAGATCAGAGCTATACTGAGAGTGGGAAATTGGTATTTTCAACTGAATTCATGATTCCTTCATGAATAATGAAACCACATAAGTAAAAGATTCAACACAGGAATATCTAATTTTTTTCCATTTTTGCTATTGCAAATATTTGATTGCTGATTAAAATTAGAAATATATGTCATTGCTTCTCAGAATAAGCTGTTCATCTTCAAAGTCTGCCATAATATTTCATAACTTAATTTCATTTCATGCTTAGGAGTAGGTGATTAATTGACTGGTTCTAAAAGGCCAGCATTTGGTTCATAGGTCTAAGTAAATAATTTGATCATGTAGTTTGATTAACTAAATCACTACAAACTTAGAATCATCTTGGACATGACTTGCTCTTTTTATAATAAAACCCATTTACCCATGGTAGCTAACTCTGGGACACTTTCTTACGCATTCCATTATTGTTCAGTGCTGACCATAATCAGATTTTCAGAGTCTTTTCATTTTTTTCCTGCCCTATTATCTGAAGTTCACTTCATTTCTAGCCATATTGTAAATATATGAATTTTTTTGTAGATGTATAATATTTACCTTTTTGTTGTTATTGTTGCTTCTAAACCAGAGACAAAAATGTCAACACTCGGACTAACTGACCACTTCAAGTGTTTCTAAAATAAATAGCCATGATTTCTTGCACTTGATATACTGCAAATCATTCTCCAGTTAAATGGGTCCTGATGAGGTCTGGATTACATTTTTCTAGTACTCTGATGAGTATATAAATACTTGATAAACTTCATCTGAAGCCTTGCTACAATTAAGAGGTTATATACTTATACTACTTCCTTCTCCTTGATATATCAAGTCTGTCAGGGAATAAAGAAGGCAATTATATTTGCCTGGGCTTGTTCTTCACAAAGCTTGCTGATTAGTACTCCGTAGGTGGCTACAAGTGGGTTTGTGATCATTTTTTAAGTGCCCATGTAAATTTTGAAAGTCTTTAATTTGCGGCCCTTCTCTTTCCTTCCCTTTTCTTGTCAAATAAAGCATGACCCCAGAGTGTTCCCATTTCAGTCTTCAGCACTTCTGTCTTAGCGAGAAACAGTAGCTGAAGGCTCCCTGACTTCAATCAGCTCATTCATTGGGCATTTCACTTCTGCCTGTTTATTTTCATACTGGGAATGGAAGTCTTCAGGGCCAGTTTATGTAAATGTTTCAAAGTTAATCATTTACTTCTAACGATCTATTTATTCTGATTCCTTGCTCTTACAGCTGCTGTGGGACTGTTTACTCAGTTTACTTTTTTATTTTTAATAGGGTCGATGTTAATGGCAGTTTTTTTCATGCGGTCCATCCATCATCTAATACCTTCTTTTGATAAAGGGACATGTTTCTTTCAGTAATTTTTTTCCATATGCTTATCCTTTTCAATATTTCAGATGTCAGGATAGTGGAAAATATGCTGCTTAAGTACCTGGGTTCCAGCCTCGGTTCTTCGTGATCATTTAGCCTTACCCAAGTCAGTCCTGTTCCCTGTCTCAGTGGAGGGTTACTAAAAAGTCCCATTTCATCATATACCTCTGTGTTTCATATGCTTTCTGTTTTCACTATTTCCTTGTGCTCCTCAATTTGTTTTCCTACTGTTGCTAGTGTTTTCATGGTTTATCACCAGAATTTACACACACACCCTTGTACACACACACACACACACACACACACACACACACACACACACACACACGAGTTAGGAGTTAGGGGTTTTTGTTGCTAAGCATTTAACAGTAGACATATTTCAAAACTGTGAAACTTTCCAGACTTTACAAAGATAACACATTGTCTTTAATACATGTTTTATAATATAACCAAAAGCAGACACATTAACACTGTGTTTATGAGTCACATTAAGTAAACGATATAGAGACCGAACAGCCTCATGTCTGGTTAGATTTGCTACCAGCAATGAATTTTTACCCAAACTTTAAAATGAAAGCAAAAACTTTTAGTACTGTTTTGATTTTGGACTTGTGAATTATAGGACAGTCTTATTTTTCTATTGTTTATGGATAAACTTTCTGATTTGTTTCCTATGTTAATGAAAATTTTGAGTTTTAAGAACTAATTTTCCTAATTTCTTTGTTTTTTCTTGGATTTCACAACCAGTTTTTGATTTATTTCATCCAAGGCTGCTTTGCATTTGAATCTTCCCTAACTTGTCTCTTTTAAAGATTCAGAGCCATACTACTTTCCTAGGAAATCCTGGCATCCTTGGATTAGCCCATTACCCTTGCTTATGGAGAACCTCAGCCAACCCAAGCCTTCCTTCCTATTTTGCAGCTGAGTGCTAGGGCACAGTAGAAATCAGCCTTCAGTTTGCTATTTGTTGATCCTCATTTTTTGCTTCATGTAACTTTGCTGCTATATTCAGATGATGCCACAAGGTGGTGCCCAAATAGCAAGGAATTGTTCTCGCTCACATTTCCAAGTGCCAGTCAATTTCTCAGCCATTTTCCTTTCCCTTAAAGTATAGTCAGGTATGCTTCAGAGATTTTGTAAGTGATTTTCCTGATTTGGAAGATAGGTTGAAATAGTAAGTGTTATGTCTAAACTCACCTTATTTCTGCAATCCACCTGGTTCATGACTTGAAGGATCTTTTATAGGCATTGTCAATCTGGAACAAGAACTCTTAAAAAGAATCATTTAAGGCTTATGATATGCATTTTCTGGTATTAAGGTGAATGGCTGTCAGCTATAAAGTTAGAACTGATATTGTGCACATAAGAAACTATTTGGACCACACAGTTGTGTATATTATGTTGGGGGAGTGTCTAGCTCAGTTACCTAGACTGTCCTTGAGCTCCTGGGCTGAAGTGGTCCTCCTACTTTAGCTTTTCAAGTGGCTGGGACTACAAACATGTACCACTGCTCTCAGCTAGTATTTTTTTTTTTTAATGAAAATGGAAAACCAAGTTTCCATATTAAAAATTATTAAAGGTGGCTTACACAGATTTGTGTGTTTTTGTCTTAAAAATTAGTCACTGTTTTTCTTCCATCTTATATAGACATTTCTCCTTTCTGGAGTAGACTCTAGAACAGTGATTCTCAACCTGTGGGTTGAGGCCACATGGGTCAAATGACCCTTTCAGAGGGGTCACCCAAGACCTTCAAAAAACACAGATTTTATATTACGATTCATAACAGTAGCAAAATTGCAGTTATGAAGTAGCACAAAAATAACCTTATGGGGGTCACCATAACATGAGCAACTATATTAAAGGGTCACAGCATTAGGAAGGTTGAGAACTACTGCTCTAGAACATTTCTGGTTCCCGGAAGTGCTCTGCAAATACTGGTACAGTTTGACTCTGAATTGCTTCTCATTAATTTATAGAGGGAAATAGTGAAACTCATGGGATTCTGCTGCCATTTGAGCAGTTTGGAAGATTCAAGTATACTGGTGGCTCAGTGGTTAAGAGCACTGGCTGCTCTTCCAAGGACCTGGGTCTGAATCCCTGTACCCAGCAATTCCTAGCATCCACATCATGGTTCAGAACCATTTGTAGCTCTAGTTTTGAGGGATCCAACATTCTCTTCTGGCCTCCAAAGGCACTAAGCATGCAGGTGGTACATAGACACACATGTAGACAAAACTCTTATACACACGAAAAGTAAATAACACATATTCGTAGTCCCTATTGAAATGTTATAAAAGATCAGTACATGAGGAGTAATGGCAGCTTTTTGGAAGTACTAAACACACCTGAAAGGTGGACTGCAGAATCTACTAGCAAGACTAGCAGCTGAGCTCTGCTACGTTCTGACTTAAGAATGTAGTTTTAATTTTTTTTTTTCAGATCTTTACTTACTATTCAGAAACCATACAGTGGGGGTCTGGGAAAATGGCTCATTGTGTAAGGGTGCTCGTTGTATAAAGACTCTTGTCACTGAGCCTGATAACCTGAGTTCAATCCCCAGGGCCCACCTGGTAGGAGGGAACTAACTCCCACAGGTTGTCCTCTTACATGTCATTGTGGCATGCACACAAATGAATGCACATACATACACATTCTACAAAATGTTTTTTAAAATGTAGGGAGGCGGGTGCAAGTTTATAGTGGATGTCCTAGTTTGACTGCCTGTTGCTCTGAAAAAGACTATGACCAAAACTAACTTGGGGAAGAAAGGGTTTATTTTATCCCATAAATCCCAGGTCTCTCAGTTCATCAGTGAGGGAAGTCGGGGCAAGAACTTGGGCAAGGCAAGAACTGAAGCAGAAGCCATGGAAGAACGCTGCTCACTGACTTGCACCTCATGGCTTATTCAGGGGTGCCACCACCCACAGTGGTCTGAGCCCTCCTTTATCAATCACTAATCAAAAAAAAAATGCCCCCCCCCAGATTTGCCCAGCAGACAGTGTGATGATGGGACACTTTCTTGGCTGAGGCTCCCTCTTCCCAGACAACCTAAGCTGGTGTCAGAGTCAGAAGAACTAAGCACACAGTTGACCTGAGCTGAAGCTTAGTGGAACAGTTTGTGTTTAACATGTAGAGCCCTGAGTTTTATATTCAGCATGACAAAAAAGAAAAGCGGGAAAGGTAGAGAGAAAGAAAAAAAATCAAGAATAAAAATGTCTTAGAGTAGTATCGATTCTATAAAGTACTTGGAAAGCTAAAAAGATGCTAACCTACTTGGAAAGCTAAAAAGATGCTAACCTCTGGAATCGGGAAAGGTGATCAGGAAATCCACATGTCTCATGAGTAAAGTTTGTCTTGTAATTTGGTTCAAGGAGACTCACTGACTGTGTGAAATATATAATCATGTGATTAACATTGACCTTTATTTACAGAGAGAAAACGGTTGGAAGCCAAGCAACGGGAAGACATCTGGGAAGGCAGAGACCAGTCTGCTGTTTGAACATCACTTTCTGAAAAGCATGAATCCATGAAGTAGGAAATGAGACAAGAGGCTCTGTCCAGAGCTGTGTACATGCAGATGAGCATGTTAAATGAAACTGTAAACAAGACAGAACACTGGAGTGGGTAGGGAGACCGAGGAGTCCTATCCTCTCCTACATTTGGAATTGCCCACTGAGTTAGATGTTAAAAGGAACCATCACGTGGGAAGAAAAATGGAAGAAGTGGCTTCTAAGAGTCTTCATGATAGAACAGGTCATGTTAGTGTGGGTCACACTTCCAGGAAAGCTAAATCAAACGTAAAGCAGAACAGAAGTTGGAGGCCAGTGTGGCAGGCTGTTCCTATTAGGGACAGCAGAGAGAGGGAGTGGGAAGCAGGCCATAGAGACAAGTGCCTGGTTGCTTAGTACATACAGAGTCCACCCTGCTGGCCCCAGAACTCTAAAGCTAGTGAAGCACAGCACACTGTGGGTATTGGACTCTTCAGTTCTTACTCTGCTTGGTGCTGGGACTGCTCCATCTGCACAGCAGCCAGGGTCTGCCACCTTCCTCCCAGTGAGCCAGTCCAGCTGAGTGCCAGCTCCAGGTTAAGCAGTAATATGTTATGAGAAGGAGACATTAAAGGCTATTTTATAACATAAATTATTCTGGTGTTTATACATTTTGCCCCACCCACCCAAAAACCAACAACAGAAGAAGAAAAACCTGTAGATGAGCTGTCTAATCTTCATGTCTCTACACTATTCATGGTTTAAACAGGTGCTACTTTTATCAACTCCCAGTGAGTAGAGTGCTCCCATCTTTTCTGCCCCGGACAGCTTCTCTTGCCTGGACCTCCTTACACATCTTCCCTCCAACCTTTTGCCTTTTTCCCTAGATGTCAAATGTGACACCCTGCAGGAAACATGTGGCACACAGCATGTTCTTGGTACAATCTTAGCCTGCGCCAGAGGCATTTGGCAAGCAGCAGCAGACCATCCAGTGTGGTGATGAACCACCAAGATGAAATAAACACCTGTAGGCAGGGAACGGTTTCCAAAAGAGCATGGACAGGTCAGAACTGCCAACTCCGGCCTTTTCTGTCTCACGTCTGCCTTCCTGGTGGTTTTGGAAAGTAGTTTAGTGCTGAACACACCATAGTGCTACTCTTTAAGGTACCGAAATGGCAGGAACTGGTGTCACATTGTGCTTTCCTAGGGCAGAAGCCTCTTCTTTTTATGCCCATGACAGTGATGGATGATTAGCTTTGTCTAAGACTTGCAGAATGGGACTCTTCAAATATCCCTGAAATGACACTGACCTGGGGTCTGACTCCTGACCCATCTCTGTTGCTAGTCCAGTCTTGGAGCCCCCTCATAGTTCCTCAGCATTGTTTGTGTCGTTCCAGGCTTGCTTTTCCAGTGGCCCTTGTACAGGGCCACTGTTTCTTATGTGGGGAGTACTCTGTTTTCTTGATCTTCACAGAACACACTCTAATATCGGTAGGTCTGTTTGAACAGTGAGTGCACTGAAAAAATGCCAGGGATTCCAGCATTGACTTTTATTATTAATAATAATTTTATATGATGTTATTTTATTATAAATATACTATAATATACATAATATAGAATGGTAATATATAAATATAAATGTGTTATTTTATTAATTTTATGTTATATTATTAATTTTATGCATGTCTGTGAATTCCTGGTAACTGTGGAGGCCAGAAGTAACTGTGTATCATATCTCCTGGAATGGAATTACAGATGGTTGTGAGCTACCACATAGATGCTGGGAATTGTACCTGGGTCCTCTGGAAGAGCCAGGCTTATAATTGCTAAGCCATTTCTCTAGCCCCAGCAGCTTTATACTGAGAGATACTGCTAAGCACATACTTGTGTGTTTTGACCACGGCCATACATGTGCTGAACAGCATTCACATTTGAGCCACACTCCCAGGGAGTATGGGGATCTTTGAAGGTTGGGAGTGATATTGAAAATGAAAAGGGGGGGGGGCTACTTTTGTCACTAGTCTGTGAAAGTACTTCTTGTTAACTGTTTTGTGCCCTTCCTTTAATGGTATTGTTAATTATAACGTACAGTCCCATGTTTATTATGCAATTTTTAATAGGTCTCATCATTTCTAAAACAATTTTTTTCCCCTCATTCTAACAATAATGTCTTAGCAACCTACCTAATGTCTGCTGATTAGCTACTTTTAATTCTCAGGGCTATTCTAATCAATCTCAGAGAATAAAATTTTTTAAGTCGACATTTGAAAGTTATGGGACATTGCTGTTTTACTTTTAATTGAAAATACGCTTTTTGCTTACATCATTTCAGTAGTTGTGGATGCTGTGTAAGTGGTTAGAAGTCCCGGCCGTGACCCAAAACAGACTGCTTCAAGTTTGTTCATGTAGGGCCAAATCCTTGGTTATATCTAAACTGAAGTTTTATAAGAGGAGTTAATGGGAGAGCACTTTGTGGCTGTCACTGTCTTTGGAACAGACCTCTAAAATACAGGGAGCTGTTTGAATGGTGTGGCTGCCGTGGAAGAAATGTTAGCTATTGGGAACAGCATCTCATGTATTCTGCTGTACATATATGTTTTGTGTATGGGAACATCTAAATCTCAGGGTTATGTAGAATTTCTGGTAGACAGTTGCAATCCCGGTGGATTCTCCTTTTTATAGCATGAAAGTCTGTAGATTTAGCTTACTTTCCGAGGAGGGAGCTTCCCAGCACTTGGGTTTCTCTGAGCCACACAAGGTACCAAGGTGAAAGACTTCTGAGGTTTTTGGTTCTATCTGGAATTTAGTGGGCGGTATTCTGTTAATATTCCTCATCTAGTTATAAGTCATGCCAACCACCAACCTTCCCGTGTCTTTCCCTTTCAACTCAAGTTTAACAGCACAGCCCTTGTATAGCTTTTTCCAGGAATTAGAACTGGCTGAACCTACCAACCGTGTGATGTGGGCAGGGAGGCTGAGACCAGTGCTGGTGGCCATCCGCCTGGCCTGCTCTTTCTGGCCTCTTGGAAACTAGATCCAAAAGAAGTGGAGGGTAACCTGCCATCAGTCACCATTCCCACCCACAACCCCCTAGTTAGCTACACAGTCTTTCGTAGACCATTAGCTTCATGTGTGAGTATAATGTTGTCACTGTTTGCTGGCTCCAACAGGAAATCAGTCCTTCCCTTGTTTACCTAAACTGCTACACCAAAATAGGCTTCTGTGCTAGATGAAGGAGATGAGGGAGTGGAGGAGATGGGAAAAGGCACTGTGTGTTCACAGAATGTACCCCAAAACGTGTCCTTTTTGATAACAGCCTATCAGGGTAGCTCCTGTATTGTGGGGAGAAGAGTGCTGTAAATCAGTTCTGTCTGCTACCTTTCGTTTTGGTGTTGTAGCCTCTATTGTAGAAGTTTATGGTCTTTGGATTGTACCTTCTCATTCCTCGCTTTCCCCTCTCAACCTTTCTAACCCTAGTCTCAGTGTTGAGCCTAGGGAGGGTGACTGTGAAACAGGTTAGTGCCTGACTTGAGAAACATGCTGGGGTGGGCTCTCCCAAGGGGTCTGTTCTGTGCCTGCTCATCCAGTCCTGGGGGGAGAGGGCAGAGTGTAATGTAACAGGAGCCATGGAAGCACAGCTGGTCTGGTCTTTGCTGCAGTCTGTAATGAGCAACCTTTATTGGCATTATAAAGACCCAGCAGGGTCATCTAGGTCACTGACATACGTACGTCAGTGGAAAAAAGATCCAGACGTGCCCAAGGAGACCCCAGGGTCTTACACCACCTGAGCAAGAGCAGAGCACAGCTACCTCACACGAGGGTGGTGACCTTTCCCAGCCTTGGTCCTTGACTAAATTAAGTGCTCTCCTGGTTTCCTCAGTCTTCTGTTTCTAACTACCACACCTATCTTCATGTTCCTGCAGAGTGACTTAATCGACCAGTTTCTTCTCAATTGAACTTGTTTAAGGTGAAGTGGCCTTGGTTAAATCTCAAATTTAGACTAACCCTGCCTGTGATGTGGGTGATCCTAAAAGAGACTGGACTGCCTGCCAGATATGCAATATCCTGTTGTCTCCCTTGGCAGTGATCCTGACAGAGGCTGAGTTTATGTGACCTGAGTTGTCTTCTTGATCTCTTGCTGCTTTGCAGGAAAGGCCCTGTCTTATCACTTCCTTGAAACTTGCACCCCCGGCCCCCAACCCTGGTAATTGGGGATATTGATCCATCAGGAAATGGAGGAGGCCTGAGGGTTCAGGGTATTAGAAACACTCCTGTGTGTGACAGAATGAAGATAAAGTCACAAAGGAGAGGCTTCGGAGACTGAGATGTGAGTTCTAAATGAGGATAAGGTGAGGGACTGCATTGACCAACTTCTATGCGAGGTGTGACTTTGGCACGGTTATTTTGCACAAAGCTTATAGCAGAGAGAACTGACTCCACTTCTTGTGTTCTTTGGTCCTCTGTCCTCTGTTCCTCTAAGACATTTGCAAAGCACCACTTAGAGGGGGCCGTGGTCACAGTTCATCTCTCTAAGGAACTTAGAGCTCCTGAAAATAAGAACTGTGCATCAAGTTTTAAGAAAGATTGAGTCTCCTAAAGGATGAGAAGGCTAGCCTTGGCCATATCATATAGGCCATTGGCACTCTGGAGAGGCCAGAGCCATCCTGAGTGCTGCCATCCCAGTTGATGATCTGGCCATTGAAAGGCTTCCTGAGCAGGTTCTTGGTGCTCCTTGTTACTAGCCCCTTGTCCTGTGAGTCAGGACTCTGTGAAGGGCATGGCTCCAATAAGCTGAGGTATCTGGTGTGTGAACAGAGCTGGAAGTGTGCAACCATGGCTTCAGATCAGGTTGTTCCTGAGTCGCTGTTCCTGCTCCAGGGAGAGCTCTGCATTGGGTCGGTAGGAATCTCCTGTGGGCCAAAGGAAAAGAGCTGAGTAGACAAACCCACTATAGCCTGTTTGTACCAGGGCGGTTATGGGCATGGTCACAGTCACTCTATTATGTGGAAAGGGCTGTGCTGGTTCCCAGGTTCATTCTGTATCCTGGGAACTGGCCACCCTACCTGCCTTGTCCTGGTTTCCCCCTGGTGACTCAACAGCAACAGGAAGTTGGGAGTGGAAGGAGAGGTCAGTCATGTCCTCTGCCCTGGCTCTCCAGTAGCAGGAATTGTCAGTGACGGCAGCTCTAACCAGCTTCACCCTCGTCCATGGCGCTAGCTGGCTCTTGGCTCCTAGCTGCGTCTTCCCCTGCAAGCTTACAGGGACAGTTCTTTTCCCTTCCCTTACCACGGGGCTCAGTGCCACTTGTTTCCTCCTCTTCTGAGGTGCTTTTGTCACATAACCTAGGTGCAGTGCAGTGAGCCCTACCTTTTGTGTAAGGACTCTGGCGGGCCTCTACCTCTGGCATTACATTTCTGTCCTTCGTCACTGCCCTGGGTCCCTCGCAGTCTGATTACGGAGGCTCTGTTATCTCCATGTGCAGTCTCAATTCCTCTCACATTCTTGTTTCTTTAACGTCAGCAAAGTCTACTCAGTTACCCAGATGTGAAACTTAAGTGTTCCTTCTGTTTCTCTCCCATTTGTTGGCAGAGTTTATTTTTAAAGCAAATGAGACTAGGGATATAGCTCAGTGATAGGGTGCCTGCCTAGCCTGCGGAGGATCCCACTTGTATGAGCCCAGTACCAGAGGAAATTTTAAAACAAACTTTGCTTCTTTACTGATAATTTGTCAGTGGTTCCTAGAAGTCCACAGATACAGGCATCAGTGTCCCTGTTTCAGAGATGGAGATCAAGCCGGGCGTGGTGTCGCACGCTTTTAATGTCAGCACTCAGGAGGCAGAGGCAGGTGGATCTCTGTGAGTTCAAGGCTAGCCTGGTCTACAGAGTGAGTTCCAGAACAGCCAAGGCTACACAGAGAAACCGTCTAAAAAAACAAAAAAAAAAAAAAAAAAAGCCTCGATTGAGATTTCCTCGGCATCTTAGGTTAGGGTAGGTTTAGAAGCCAGTCACATAGAATACTTTCTATCTTCCCTTCTGTATCTCTCCCTCTTTCAAAGCCCTGCTAAGATGCTGCCTCCTCTCATATATTCTCCGACCTCCAGGTTTTTGCTTGCTCCCCATTTACTTTGTATCCTTTGGGGTACTCACCAGTTCCGAGTTACCTGTTTATATGCGTGTACACCCTCTACTGCTCTGAGCTCTTGCATCCTACTGTCTGGCATTGTGATCAGTTCAGTTGTGGGTCTTCAAACACACTGACAGGCCAGCTCTGCCTCACTCCTCAAGTACATAACCCTTAGCAAGTGTAGGTGCTGTTTGTACTCTAAGATGGAGGGATTCTGTCCAAAAAGCAGCCGCCCCTTCCTGCAGTCCTCGCTGCCTCTTTTGTAGCCCCTGCCCCCTTTCCTGTAGTTTTCCTGAACTGCCTTCTTCTCAGGGAAAAGTTTCCCTGTTAGCTCCAGTTACAAAAGGGGCAGCGAGGAATGCAGTGTCAGATGGGTACAGGAAGGAGGCAAGTATGGACGGGAAAATAATTTGTTTGTTTTTTGAAACAGGGTGTCTTCATGTGGCTCTGACTGTCCTGGAACTCACTATGTAGATGAGGCTGGCCTCAAACTCGGAGATCTACCTGCCACTGCCTCCTGAGTGCTGGGATTAAAGGCATGCGCCACCATGCCCAGGCAGGAAAAGAAAACCTTGATGTGGCTTGAGAGGACAGGAAAGATTCTGGGAGACCAGAGACCAATCAGTCAGTCATTCATAAAGGAGTGCAGTGGCTAGGTGGTGAGACTGATGGTCTGACTGATGTCACACTATCCAGGGCCATCTGCACACACCAAGGTCACACCCAGGTGCGCCTCTGAAGTTTTCCAGCTCCCTCAGCCATGCAAGCCTGGTGCCACCGTGGCTGAGTTACCTGTATGGCAGTTGTGCATCCAGACTCGCTGCCCGTCATACTTGCAGCGGCAGCGTATCATGTTGTTGGAGAAATCTGACTCTGCCACATCGTTTGTGGGGTTCACAACCACCTGCAGTGAAGGGGACATCAAAGTGGGCAGTGTGGTTTCTAAGTGAGTTGACAAGTAGGGTCCTTTACACCTTACCTAGTATCCTACAAAGTGGTCTCTCTATGCCTTGGTTTGCTGATCTACAGTCACCCCAGGAAGTAGGCGTCAGTGTCCCTCCTGACTTAAGCACAGATGAAACCTAGGAATTGCCCGTGTCTGCTGAATCGGGACTCAGACCCAGAGCCTTGGGGTTCCTTGGGGCTCTTCCCCTACCACACAGCTCCTAAAAGGGACAGGTCTGTTGGATCCCATGGGAAACCATCTTCCTCTGACTCCCGGAGCTTCTATAACCACTGGAGAATCATCCTTACCTGGAAGATATAGTCTCCTGGACCCACGTCTGTGATATCCACCCACTGGCAATCGATGTCATGCCGGTAGGTGTCCCAGCAGCCTACAGCCACTCCCTGTTCTCCAAAGTTGGCACACGCATAGCGCCGCTGCACCCCTGTAAAGGAGAGTACACAATTACTACAGCACCAAGAAGGCGCATGTGCCCAAGCGCTTCGTGGCTTTTCACAGGCTTCATCAGTTAATCCTCAAACTGGCTGTACCAGCTCAGTGCTCTTCTGCCCAGTTCATGGGCAGTTCATTGGGGCCTATGGCTCAGTTAAAACTTGCCTGAGTATAGAATTCCTGCTAACTGAATTTGGCACAGGCAAACAACATTCATGACAAAGACTATGTTCCTTTGGATGCTTTAGTAAAAATCTCCATTAGCTAAGAAATGTGGGTGGAGATTCTAGCCCTTCTGTGCTAATTCTGTCCACCAGCCCTCGGAAGATCTGGCGTTCACCTGGATATATTACTAAGGGATCAGACTTGGAGAAACACCTAGGAAACACATTCCCTGCCCTCCAAGTCCTGCTGAAAGTATTAAACCTTTTTAAGGTGGTACAAAGTGCTGGGAATTGAGAGGAAATGAGGACTTTCTGCCAAAGGTTTCGGAAGGCAGAAATTGAAATTTTGAATTGCCTTCATCAATGCTATTGCCAAGCTAGAGTCTTCAGGAGCCTGGGGCTGTTGGACAGGGAAGAGAGAGGAGCTGGGCCCAAAAGGTACTTGAGAAATCCATTCCGAGCACATCAAGAGGCTATGTGAACAGGAACCCACGAACCTGAGGGGCAGTTTGTGTCTTCTAGACAGAAGCTGGCCTTGTGCCCCTCAGCCACTTTGGAGCCATTGAGCGTGAGCAGGTCATAATGAGTGAAGACCTCGATACTGTGGTAGTGCCTGAGGAAAAAGCATAGCTATCAGCCCCATGGCAGCAGGAGTGGGTCGTCTGGAGAGGTGAGCATGGAAGGCTGAGTCCCTGTCATTACCCAAGGAACAAAGCTATAATAACAGGGCAGTGACCTCCCTTCCTCCCAAACCCAAGATGAACGTGGTCACAGACTTCTTTACTGGCACCCTGCCAGGCAGCAAGGCACAGCGGTCCCCTTTACTTGGAATCTTAATTCAGGTAGAAGTACAAACTGCTCCTGGCAGCCTTCAGATGGCTGGGACCTTGGCTGCAGGGACCAAGGCACAGATGAGTCGGGGGAGCATTGGCCCAGAGATGGCCTGGTAGTGAAGAAGATGGAGAGAGAGTTTACTGTGCTCCGTCAGCCTGAGTCCAAATTGCTACCATATTTTCCAATCCAGTGGTAATGACAGCTCTGGGCATGCTACAGGAAAAGGTGCTTATTAACTCAGGCAAGGCCAAGTCGTCAAATTGCTGCCCTTTCCTCTCAGCTTTCCCTACACAGGGCCTTGTCCTGAAAGAAAGTAGTACATTTCCCCTCCCACTCTCCCTCCTCTTTCTGGTCTGCAGGTTCACTGTAAGAGAGGATACTCATTGTCTCCTTCCATACCAGTCTGTTCCTTGTGAGTCACTGCTTTGCTTTGTTGTGGCAGAAACCTGCCAACCTTTTCTGCAGAGCAAGTATCCTGTTTTGGGTGTCTACATTTCTGGAGTCGGTCCCCACTTTACTTGGCTTCTGAAGATGGGCTACCCAAGGCCCAGTATGAGAAAAGTGTGTTAGCAGAGACCAACCACTGGCAATCATGTCTCTGGAGTATTGCTATAAGCAACTGGTCCCATAAATAGCATCCACACAGGTCCATCCAAGGAAGACGGAAGAGTCGTGGAGCAGGTAGATACCCTAGGGATCCCCTTGTCTCCTGGGGGCAAGGCCAGGCAAGTGGCTAGAAAGGCAGACTTACCAGGGGTTTGCCTGAGGCCAGGAGAAGCCAAGCTGTTTAGTCCCTGGACTCTTTTTGTCCTTAACCCTAACCAAGTGTTCCAAGGTACTAACCTGTGGCACTGGTGCCAAATCCAGCTGTGGCGTCCAGCCTTGGGACGGAAGTCAGCCCGGCCAAGGTTGTAGATCTGTGAGGAGAAGCGCAGCAAGCGCCGGTGTCCGTAGGGCCAGTCCATGTGGTCAGCAGACTTGGAGAGGCAGTTTTCCTCGTGGGCGCAGTACAGCATGCTGAGTGGGCGATCCTCCAAGTAGGCCGTCTCTTGTACCAGCTGGGCGTTCATCACTAGGTCTGGAGCAGCTGTGTGACAGGGGGCAAGGTGGGAGTCGGGTGAGAGGGCAGCAGGGCCTGCTCTCCAGCATGAGCACAGACTTCTGAAGGAGCACAGGAAGGAGGGCAGCTGAGTCAGATGTGAGGGGAGCGGCCCGGCCCATCACTTCCATCTGGGAGGCGGGCAGCTCCATCGGCATGTTAAGGTGGCTGGTTGGAGCCAGCATTCGTTCTCAGCTGAGTTTCTGACTATACCATTTACTAGCTCTGTGGCTGCTTAATGCTTTTGTGTCTCATTTTTGTCACCTACAAGGTGGGAATCATATTGGTGATATTAACAGGTAGTATCTGTAATGTGCTTAGAGCATTGTCTGGCCTGCAGTAAACAGGAAATGAATGTAAGCTATATTTCTTTTGTAAAATGCTTTTCATCTTACAAAACACCTTGTGTAGCTTAGTGGGTAAAAGCCTCTCAAAGGCTTTCCTGATACCTAACTTGGTTGTTTCAGCCAAACCCCTGCCTTTCCCTGAGCCTCAGTCTCTCAGTGTCTGTTGGGCTGGAGCGAGAGGACTGGAAGGGAGAGTTGAAGGAGTTGGTCTTGGTGCCTGCCCCTCAACTGTGCTGTTGAGTGTGCTGAGGTGTGGTTCTGTGCTGCCTCTAGGTCCGTTCTAGCCTAACCACTTCCACACTGTCCTGTCCCCGTGCTCCCATTGTTCAGGCATCCAGGGAGTCTCTAGTGCCTCTCTGCCTGCAGAAGTCCAACCTGAGGTCAGCAAGGTAGCCCAGCCAGTAAAAGTGTGTGCCATGCAAGCCTGACGACCCGAGTTTAAACTTTGTATTCCAAGTGGGAGGAGAGGAATGACTCCAAAAAGTTGCACATGTACACACAACAACAACAATAATTTTAAAATGATGTTTAAAATTCCAGAGTGCCTAAGTCTCACTAGTCATCTCAGCCTCTTTCCTCTTCTCTTTTAAGGGGCTCTCTTCTGAAGCCTTTACTATTGCTGTCCTTCAAGGGTCAGTGCTGGTATGTGGTAGGCTATACATGCTGTTGCCATGTAACCTCCAAAGAGAAAAGGGGTCTTTCTCACAGGTGTTCGGGCTTTAGGTATCCGGGCAGAGGCACCTGGGGTAAGGCTGTGTGCTGAGCAGCGTGGATGGGAACACTGGCTTGTTCATTCACTGGCTGGGCTTGGAGTGTGCTATGCTACATGGTGACTGTCATGTGACCAAACACGCACTTGGAATTCCTGAAGGAAAGGAGAGCCTGCAGAGAGAGTGAGGGGAGAAAAACAAGAACTGCGAGAACAGGCGGCTGATCAGCCACCTGCTCAGCTGTTACCAGGAAATCTGTTCAGTATGAGAGCTGTGCTGCAGGTGGTTAAAGTCGGCTGCCGAGCAGGAGGACTGAGAGCCGGCAACCAGCATGCCGGGAGGCCTGGTCGCAGAGGGCACCACTGGCATCCTGTCTCTCTTCTGGGGAGGGTGAGAAGGGTAGGCCCAGGGTTCTCCCCAGGGTGTGCTACACAGAGGGCTCACTGACAGGTTAAGATGTCTTGAGGTTGGAGCGTGGCTGGGAAGAAGGTGAAGTGCCCTCCGGGGTTGATGCCAGCCTGCAGCCTTTGGACTGGATGTAATTATCTTGGCTCAGGCCTTGTTGGTCAATGTCAAACAAATGCTGCTACCCTGAGAGTCTGGGTCTGTGGGGCAAACTCTTGCCACAAAATTGTCTTGTCCTCAAGCCTTTTGGGTAAACCCCAGTTTGGAAGGGAACCCACAGCTTGACCTTAGGCTCTGGTGTGGCTCACAATGTGTATCCTTTACAGTGCATTTCAAAATATTTCCTACAGCACGTTCATTTTATGTTGTAAATCCGTGCACACACAGTTTTGAGAAAAACCATTACCCTTACTAAATGTAATAGACTGCCACATTTTCTGTTCTGTTTCACTCTTAAAACTGTTGTTCACAATCCCCAAATTGAAAAACCCTCTTCTAGCTCCTTGTGCTTTTGCGTTCTCTCAATTTTCATTCTCACAATAACCCCACGAGGGAGGTGGGCAGGGCAGGCTTTGCATTTGGATATGACAGACGGCTGTGTCCACTCCCTGGGCCTGCCACTCACCCGTCCATTACTCACTGTTCATGCAAGCAACTCCAGCTGAGAAGCGCCCTGAGCCGTGGGAACAGTGCACAGGCCCGTGCCTCTGACACTGCTGAAGGGCCAGCTCAGTGCCTGAGCAGCGAACCCCACTCATCACCACTTCTTTGGCCTCTGGAGTCCCCTGCCAGTACCAGGTGTCCTAGGAAGACAGCCAGCCAGCACCACCCCATCAGAACAGAGGGGTACTACAACACCAGTTATTCTGATGCCTCCATCATACCAGACCCCACCAGACCAGTCCAGCACAGGCCTTAAAATCTTTACCGATGAGAGCCCTGCCTCGTGGGCAGTCCTATCACATTTGGACCCCTCTGATATTAAGAGTTTATGTAGTTGGGCTGATGCCCTGCTGCCCCAGTGCCCTGTGGCACTATCCCATCTGTGTCCAAGAAGGCAGCTCTGCTGTTTGAGCAGGAAAAGCCTGACCCCTCATTCCCACATCAGATAGTGTATCCCCGTTCACAGCTGCCCCTCACACCCCATCACACCCCAGGTATAGTGGTTTTGCCCTTGCCTTCTCTTAACTTTGAACTTTGCAGCCCTCTCCCTGGAGATCACACTGCAACCCCTGGCCCTACATTTCCTCAATTGAGTCAAACTTTCGCTGGCCACAAGCCTTTCCATGGGCTCTTTATTCTTTTCCCTCCTTATCTAACTTCAGTTCATGGTTGTTCCCTCAGGTGAAACCAGTTGGAGGAGGGTCTAATGCATTGATTGGTTCTTGGAGGCTGATTTCAGTGCTAGAGATCTGGTTACCGCCCTTTCGAGGCACTCTTTGATTGGTTAATAAAAATTACTGATGGCCAATTAGCTGGGCAGAAAGAGTATAGGAAGGTGGGGCTTCCTGGGTTTTACACAGGGGAAGTGCCCTGCCAGGTCGCCCGCCAGGGCTGAGGACGGCTGCATGTGAGCTCTGTGGCCCAAGAAGGTATAACAAGCCACATGGTTGGTTGGGATTAGGTTAAGTGAGCTAGTTGAGAGTCTGCCCATCTAAGGGCTAAGCTTTGAAACATTAAAAGGTCTTGGTGTGTTTAATTTTAATTACTGGGGAAAGGGCCTTTCCTAGTCAAAGCAATCCAGGCCTACTAGCCTCCCGCTAAGCCCCAGTAACTGTTCCTCTAGGCCGCTGGCAATTCCACTGGTCTAATATAACAGTTTATAGTTAATAAGTATCTAGCAGCTACCCTTCCAGCTTCCCCACCAGACTGCACCACCAAGCAATTCCTCCAGGCCTACAGTCCTCTAAGGCAAGCCAGGCTGCTGGTTGCTTCCCCAGCCTAATATTACAATTTATAGTTACTAATAAATATCATTGTTAACAAAGTTTCAGTTTCAGAAACCATATGCCAGGTCATCTGAACAGGCTTCCCTCAGCTGTACTCTGGTTTGTCCCACCATCCCCAGCACCCAGTTGGTGACAACCCATGGCTTCACTCAGTGAGTAACTGCTAAATGAATGAGTGACCAGTGGCTCTGGCAGAGGTTTTAGTCCTGCCAGTCCAGAAGGCTGAGGCTGTAGGAAAGGAGCCAGTCTGGGACCTACCTTGATAGCAAAGTTGGCAAATCCCAGACCGAGTTGTCGGCAGGTCACCATGGCTTCAGTGAGCCCCCAATGGTCACTGCATACAGTTCCCCAGCGTGGGACCCCATTCACCTCCACCTGCACCTCCACCACTCCCTCTTCGGGGTTGCGTCCTCCAGCCAAGCGCACCTGTAATAGAGGCGTGTGAGGGAAGGAGCCCGGATTACAAGCCAGGAGGCTTGCCAGATCAGTGTACTGTGGTCCTACACAGACACTCCCCCTCTGTCTCCTATAATGTGAATTTAATTCATTAGCTCTAGTATGCGATGCCCCTGCATACTAGGGAAATCTGTAGCAGGGTCTTTTGCCCTGGGCCTTACCCTCCTCCCACCTAACATCTCCCACTATTAGTGATGACTCAGCTTGCCAAGGGCATTCATATCTGCCACCTTGTCAACCCATTAGAGAGTTAACACTGTTTTCCAAGACACCAGCAACTTGCCCACAGTCCCCAGTGCCACTCCCCAGCACACAGTGCTGGGGGCTCTGGCTCAGTGCACATTCTTTCTCACCTTTTCTCAGGACCTGGGAGTGCAGGCCAGTGTGTATACCAGTAACACCCCATTTCTGTCTGCCATCTGTAGGACTTATGTGTGGGGCCAGGTGACAGAGAGAAGAGCTCTTCAGGCCAGCCTCAGACCTAAACCCACCTGGTTCTGGAAGCCCATGTCAGGGATGTTGCACCTGACTGCAGCATCATTTGTGTGTTGACAACCATTCTGGGAGCCTTCCAGGGAAAGGCAGTCACCAAGGGTCCGCTCGTACCCTCTGCAGCGCACCTCACTCAGGTGGATAGGCCCTAGCCCTGCAGGGAAGAATGTACTATGTGAGACTCCTCTGTAGCCCACACCTGCGACTTCCCCTCCCTAAAGGATGAACCTCCTCTTCTGGGCTGCCAAGAGAGCCAGTGGCACATCCGGACCCTCTTACACACCCGAGACCTCCTTGCTCACCTTGGCCCAGCTGGGCCCCAAAAAGGGCCTCCCGGGCAGAGCCAAAGCCAAGCTGACGACACACAACACTGGCTGAGATGAGGTTCCACCTATGGTCACAGACTGTGCCCCACTGGCGGTTCATGAGCACTTCCACACGGCCCTCTCCCACCTGAGCCCCAGAGCGCAGACGCACCTTCAGCTCCTGCTGAAGAGAAAATGGGCTTCAGGGATTGACCTTGGGGTGGGGCTCCTGCGAGCTTCACATGCCAGAGCCAAGGCCCAATTTCCAATCCTACCTTTGACTTCCCACAACTATCCTTCTCTAGTCCTCTACTTCTGCAGGGGCTTGTGGGGGTGTGTGTCGTGGGGGGCTCATTAGCACTCTCCCACCTACTTTTTTAGTGAAAGGCCGGGCTCAGGTTCAATACCTTTCACCCTCAGTGGGCTGCAGCTACAACTTAATTACTGTTTTCATGGCTGCCTCCTATCCATGGCAAGTGATGTCAACTTTCCACCTATGGGGGGATGATAAATGACTTCTTTAAAAAAAAAAAAATCCCGGGGCTAGAGAGATGGCTTAGTGGTTAAGAGCACTGACTGCTCTTCCAGAGGACCCAGGTTCAAATCCCAGCACCCACATGGCAGCTCACAACTGTCTGTAATCCCTGTTCCAACAATCAATAAAAATAAATTATTTTTTTTAAAAAAAGCATGAATACTCTTTAAAAAAAAAATCCCAAGGTTCTTTCATTCTGTGAGCCCAACTCCACCTCCCTGTGTGGCTCCTCTCTCCTCTACCCATTAGGCAGGGTACTGCTGAGAGGAACTTGCACCTTCAGATTGGTCGGGAGTGCCCTGGGGCTTACCTCTGCACGGGATTCCTTGCGCCTGGGCTTTGGCTTCTGTAGGTTAAAGTGGGGCCCTGCCACACAGCCGACCACAGCGTGAATGCCACCTGGACAGGCTGGCCGAAGCTTGCCCCTTCCAGGAGTCACCTGTACTTGGCACTTGCCCAAGTGGGGCTCTGTCCCCAGACAGTCAACCCGGTGAATCCAGAAGGAATTCTTTTTTGTCAGGCTGTTCAGCCTTGAAGACAAGAAAATGGGTAGAGGAGGGCTTGAGTGGCCATGAGGGAGCTCAGGGGAGAGAGGAGGAGGAGGAGGAGGAAAAGGAAAGAGGAGGAGGGATCATGGGAAGAGGGGGGAGTACTTCATGCCACACCCCTTTACCTGCCCTCTAACATACCACTCCTCACCTAGACTTGGGATCCTTCAGCTTCAGATTCCAGACTTTTCTGTGGTAGAGAAATCAGATAAGTAGAGGGGTGCAAGAACTGCCTCCCTCCATACTGAGATTCCTCAGTTCTGAAGCTTATAGCAGACTTCATAGCTTACATTTTCTCAGCTCTTGCTTCAGTACTGAGATGTGCACAACCTGACAGGATGTCCACCCCACAGATAATGATGACTACTCTTCCACTTTACAGAGAAGGCAAGCAAGGTCCCTCAGATCATCCTAAAGCCTCCACTGCATGGGGCTGCCATGGAATAAGCAACTCATTCTTGCTCCTCCTCCCAGTTCAGATAAAGGGATCCTTTAAGGGGGTATCTGTGAAAGGTCCCCCCAGCAGTGGAAGTTGAGAGCCTTGTTGGGGGACTGGCACCCAGGTTGTAATCAGGGTCGCTCTGCTGAAGGGTGGTAAGTTAGCAGGGCCTGATTGCAAGGAGCCAGGGGCCGGCCCTGTCCCCTTCATCCCCACAGGGAGAGTCACATGGCTGCCCACCATGCTCTTTATTCAGGGTTCTCTAAGCCAGAACAAGAGTCTTGTAACTGCCTAGGAGAAGTGTGGCAACCCCGTAGGGGTGGGGCAGGCTCCATGACTTAGAGGCCCCCAGAGAGAGACTTCTGTCTTGAGAAACGCCTGAGGGTGTCACTACCACAGCTGGAGGGACTGGGGCTGTGGTGGTTATTTATGGAGCTGATGTAATCTTCTGTGACAGTTCAGCCACATTTCTGACAGTATTTTTATGTCTCCTTTACCCAAACTCCCCACCCCGGGCCTTGCTTGCATGCAACCCAATTACAGTCAGGCTATCATTAGAGCAGGAGTTCCCGGATAGCACAGAATCCCAGCAGAGGAGGGTTGAGAGCCATGCACCCAACCAAGGTCCACAGCTGGTTCCTGATGGAGCCAAGACCAGAATGCCTTTTGTCTACGCTGGTGGGCAACACCATCCTTTTAATAAGGGACACAAAGTTTCCATTCAGTTGCCTTCATTATATCACCACTTCTTTCTATTGGGTTGGCAAGCATGAAGTTTACTTTCTGACCACTTCTAGATGATTCTCAGGACCTTGTAGTCCCTTGCTACCTCTTAGCTGTCCTGAGGGATCCATAACTCAGCAAGTCCAGGAGATGTCCTCAATTGGGCTGTTCTCCTCCAGTCCCAACATGTGTGGACTGCTCTGCCACAGACTCTTCTTATCATTGTGTCCCTCCAGAATCTCACTGAACACTTCAAGGTTTATCTCACACACACACACACACACACACACACACACACACACACACACACAC
>CAJQZJ010009141.1:10206125-10221125 GCA_907164525.1 Lophiomys imhausi
CACACACACACACACACACACACACACACACACACACACACACACACACCATATAAACACACAGGTCCAGCTTAGCTATCTTGCCCCTCCTACCTGTAGTAGTGGCTGTCGACAGGTACCTGGCTGGGAAAGCCCAGCATCCCGCACACAACCCTGCTGTTGTTCATGGTCCAGCCCTGGTCACACACCTGCCTCCAGTGGCCCTCGTACCGTACCTCCACAGCCCCCTCAGTCACTGGGCTGTGCCTTTTGGCACTGGCGAGGATGGGTTTGAGCCTCACCTCTTCCAACCGCCGGCCCTGCAAGGCATAGAGTCATCTCACCCTCGGCCATGTCCCTGGGGTCCTGGGCCTCTTGGAGGCCACTGCAGATTTCCCTGAGAAAGCCAGGCTCAGAACCATCTTCCTGCCCTCACTTGTCAGGCCCAGAGAGTAGGAGGCGTTTGGTGAAGGCTACAGGGCAAGTGGAAGTCACATTCTTGGTTTGTCTAGATCCTTTCCCTTCTCAGATCTATCAAACTGAGATCGTTACAGGAGCCCTTGGAGGATGAGGGTGTTCGCTGGGCATGGGGAGGGGGTTTTCTTTGTGCCACCCCAAAAAGAACTGAAATGGGCAAGAATGGTTCCTTAAGACCAAACCTTTGGTTCATTGTGTCCACAGGACCCACCACCCCTAGCCCTGAGTGACTTAAGCCAGTGTGGAGCCCCCTATGGTGACCCATTACAGATCCAGTGTGCCAGGGCCAGCTGTCCTCAGGCTGCCTGGCAAGCAGAGGATGGTAGACAGCTCCCTGCCCTGCCCATTACTGTTGTTTGCTTGAGCTGTTTTTAGCTTGGGGTTGTTTGTGCTAGGAAGAGGCAGCAATTGTGGCCAAACCTTGTGGGTGAAGCAGCCCCCTTGCCCCACATCTGCCTCCCTCATGGGGAACAGCTTCTAAGGTTCCCACCAGGCCTAGCCTCTGGTCCCCTGGCTCTACATTCAGCTGGGATGAGTACTGCTGCTCAGCCCAAGTGCTACCCATTCCTCGTCCTTCCTCCTGGCTCTCTCTGCAGGAGGCTTTCTGTCCCATCCAGCTCTCAGCTCAGGACCAGACCTGGACAGCCTCCTCACCTGAGGTCCGAGGGCATTGGAGACCTTCTCAGAGTGGTATCCACGCTGGCGCTGTGGATGGCATACCACCCCAACATCTTCTGAGTGTCTACAGTCACTGACACCCCAGCCGTTAGAGCCACACTGGTCCAAGGTGTTCTCGGTGCCCAAACAATGCACATTGTCCAGCCAGATGGGGCCTGTGTGGGAGGGAAGATGAGTTCAAGGGTGAGGAGAGAGACAGTCTTTTCTCAGATGGGACCCTACACTGTCAAACCCTGGGGAGCAAAGGAGAGGAAGGGAGTTGGCTCTCTAGGGTCTTAGTGTCCACACCTCTGCCCACTGCTTCCTCTTGGTGTCAGGTCCACAGAAACTTATTGGAAAATGGCAGGTAGATCTAGTGATTGATCACTAGTCCATCTGTCTACCCTTCTGTCCATCAATCACTTCCTAAGCACCCACTATGTGCCTAAGCACCTACTATGTGCAAATCACTATGCTCAGAGAAGTTAGACTTAGTGATAGTGATGCTGGTGATCTCATTCCAAGAGAGAATGGGAACGTCAGAGCAGAGGTCATCTGCAGCTATCCTCAGGAAGTGCCTCCAAGAAGCCATTTGAACTGATTGCGAATGGTTGGGTGGGCTTCTAGAAAGTTCTGTTGGAGCCTCAGTGAGCACAGTCCTAAGACTCTTTGCATCCTGTGGGGCAGTCTATCATGGTCACTCACCTTCCCCTTGACCATACTTGGCACTGTGTGCCCAGGTCAAGGCTGACTCAAAGCCCAGCTGTCGGCAGGCCACTGTAGCCTCCTGGAGAGCGAAGTCATCATCACACACAGTGCCCCACTGGCCCTGGTACAGCACCTCCAGGCGGCCCTCTTCTGGCGTGTTTGCTGGACCCACCAGCCTGAGCTTCTTAGTGCCTGATGACTGTGGCCTACTGGAAGGGGCTTGGCCTAGGAGCAGCAGCAGGAACAGAGAGAAGGTGGCTGGTGGGGGCCACATCATGGTGACTTCAGGGGCACCTGGGGAAGGAACGAATAGTGATCACCACCTCCACCCAAGGAGAGCAGGCAGGAAGAGGAGAGGCCTACTCTCCAAATGCAGTCCCTGCATCCTCCAGGGGTACCTCAGGTCAGAAACGACTGCCTAGCTATAACACCCTTGTCTGCCTTCTGATGTTCCCAGCACCCCAAGTAAAGGATAAAATGCTACTCCCCACTGCACAGAAGTAGGTGCGTGAATGCTGGGGTGGGAAGGAGTATTCAGGGAATCAGAGCTGTTCCACACAAGAATGTCTCCTCCAGGTTGGGTGGCACGTCCCTCCAGTCACAGCCCAGCCCATGCAGCAGTATGGCTCATGCATTGGTTACAACAATTTTGGGAGGGACTTTACTTTGGTCCACTTGTTAAGCCAAGTGAAGGGATAGGAAGTACTCCTCACCTTCCCTTCACACAGAGATGTAGCACTGGGGGGGGAGAGGGGTCTTTTAAAGAAGAGACGTATAAGCTGAGCATAGTGGCTCCCACATATAATCCCAGTACTTGAGAGATAGAGGCAGGAGGACCAAGTGTTTGTTCAAGGTCAGCCTCAGTTATATGGTGAGTTCAAGACCAGCCTGGAACATGTGAGACCCTTTTCCAAAAGCCAACTAACGAAACAAAGAAAGAAACATAAAAAATAGAAAAGGTACCATTTAACCTGGATCTTGTTGGATGAATAACAGTTATCCGAGATTGGAAAGGGCAAGATTTGAGCTAGAGAGGACAGGATGGGTAAAGAGGGAAGAGGGAAAGAAGAGGAGGTACCCATCCCCCATCCCTGCTTGAGATTTGAAAGGTAAGGGGGAGGGACAGGCAGGTCCCAGGTGATGAAGGGTCCTGTGCACCTTGCAGAACCTTTTCCCTTTATCTTATCAGAATGAGAAACGCTGGGAGGGTTCAGGCTAATATTAGAGGGAGGGCCAAGTTGGGCCCCTCAGCACTTCAGCAGCCTTAGTCTTGGGACTAGCTGGCAGGCCAGGGCACAGAGATGAACCACATCTGAATGGTGCCACTATTGACCCCTGAGGCCACCATGGCTGATGCTCCCCCCCCCCCCAACCCTGGAGGTCACGATAGGAGTGGATGGAGAAGATTGGCACCCTGCCAATGTTTGTGTCTTCTGGGTGACTTTAGAAACAGAATCTTGCTATAGAGCTAAAGATGGCCTTGAGTTTGGGACCCTCCTGCCTGTGCAATTACAGGATGTGCCAGTGGAGCTGGGCTCTTGGAGATTACCAGTTAGGCCAGGAGTTGAGGCCCAGAAGTGGAGACATTAAACATTACTCCATACCACACACAGGGAAAGAGAACTGGGAAAGCTTCTAAGTGTGTAACGGGTCAGCCAGGAATGGAAGCCTCTGCATGTAATCCCAGCTCTTGGGAAGTGAAGGCAGGAAGATCAAGAGTTGAAGACCAGCATTAGTTGCCTGGTACCCCTGATCATGGAGAGTACACAGCTGATCAGCCAGAGTAGAGAAGGTCTCGGGCCCTGCCCTGCCACTCCAGTCCCCAAGGTTGGCATCCAGGTGTGAGTGTCTCCTTATTCCCCCGGGGGGCCCAGCACTGGCCCCAACCCCATGGCCTTGGTCAGTGCAAGGCTGGATGGAAGGGATTAGAAATATCACAGATGGCCTTGGGGAGTGAGGGCCCATGGGAGTGAAGACTTCCTGTTGTATCCCTAGTACCCAGAATGGTGCCAGGTGTGAAGGTGGCACTCTAAACCATCTGGTGGTTGCCTGTATAGGAGGTGCCATGGAATGAGACTTGAGTCTAGACAGGAGAGTTGGACTGCCTGGGTTCAAATTCCCCCTCCCCACTAGTCTAGGTAATGTGAGGCAACTTTAAATCTCAGTATCTCCCCTCTGTAAAATAGAGGTGACAACAGCATCTACACCTACCAGATCAATAGGATTGTTCACTGGATGGACGCATGCCCGAAGAGGAGTGGCCTGTGGCAATGAACCCTCAATATCACTACAGCAGCTCGGTAGAACTGCCCATCTCCACTGTCCACATGTGGGTCCCTAGACTCGCCCCTGTCCCTTCCACTTACACTATGAGCCAGATTCCCCCACTCCCACCTCATCCACCATGCTGAAGCCAGGCCCCTGACATCTTCTCTCTGGCCTTGCTGTACTTTCTTCCAGATGACAACACTGACCTGGTGTCACGCCACACTCAGGGGCACTGGGGACTCCTAACTGGTTGTGCACCTCTGAGGAGGTGGTCAGCAAGGCTTGAGCCACACCAAAGTCACCCCACGTAGGGCATTCTCTTTCCAAGGGACACGAGGAGATGGGAAGGATTGGGCTCACAGCCTGGGGTCATTGGGTCTGGGCTGAGTCTTGCTAGGAGTCAGGGAACTCCTACCTACCATCAGTGGTCGTGTCAAGAGTCCAGGTTTCCTCACTTGGTGTCTCAGTTTGCATGTAAAATGGGAAACGGCCCTAGGGTGTAACATACTGTAGGGATCTCTGATGGGCTAGGGTGTAACTTGTGGCTAAAATCTCCACAGCATGGAAGAATTCTCCTCAGAAGCCACAGGCTTGCAGGCTCCTTACCTGGAGACAGGGGTGAGCTTCTGTTGCAAGATCCTGGGCTCTAAGACAGGGCAGTGCCCTTCCTTTCAAGCTACCAGGAGGTGGACCCTAGGTGAGGTCCCCTCACATACTTCCCACCCACTACTGGATCCCATAACTTACACCAAACTCTTCTGGCCGTTCCCAAAACAGAGCTTTCATCTCCCAGTGCCCAAGGGTCTGCTCCTATTGCTCATTCTACACAGGCTGTAAAACTCCTACACACACTTCAACACCCAGGTCAAATGTTACTCCCTCCAGTAAGGCCTCCCAGTATCCTACCTTCCTAATTGTTCCTCCTGAACTGAGGACAGGAGGAGGACTTGGTGAGAATTGGGCCTCTAAGACCCTTCTTTTCTCGGAAGAGGGGAATAGGTGAGGAAGGAATAAAATAGGAATGCTGTTAGAAACGTGACTGAATAGGCATCTCCATTTCACAGATGGAAAGGTCAGGCACAGAGAAATGAATTAGCTGGACCGGCCAGAATTCAAACAGGCCATCTGGCTACCGGCTGGGCTCCCAAAACCACAGGAGGAGGAGGGAGCTGAATGGAACTCCACCTTGCTGATGATTATGACTCAGGCTGAAGTGTGAGGGCACTGGTATAGGTAGGTACCAGAGCACAGCCAAGTGACAGATCCAGGACCCTGGCAGCTCCAGGTTAAGCACCTGGGGCAGGTGCTGCCAGGGGACATGGGCATCTGGCCTGGCTGGTAGGGAGGGCTGGGAAAGGGTGGTTGCCCAAAAGATTGAAAGAGCATGGGAGGACCGTCCTGGGACCCCAGCTGTTATGTTATTTCTAGCCCTTTCTCTGTAACTCTCTGAGCCCTGGTCTAGGCCCTGCACCCTTCTAACATCATTGCTGTGGGTAGGGGAGAGCCTGCGAATGGACCCCCATCTGTATAGCCTGAGGAAGGTGGAGTCTGAAGCCCTCTGCCTCCGTGTCCACTTTAACCTCATCTCCAGCAGTCAGCTCTGCCCTAGCGCTTAGCGCCCAGAATCACAGGAGAGACATCAGGTCCTACTCTATCTGCAGCATTCTTGCAGGGTTACATATAAAGTGCTCACAAACCTAACACGCAGATTCCCCGGGGCCGAGGCGCACCACCCATGCAGCCTTGAACCAACTCCCTCAACACGGGCACTTATCCAGTGGGGGAAACAGGTTGTGACCCACTGGGGGCTAGGCTGACTTGTCCATGGGATCCCCTATCAGTCCGAGCCCCTGGGAACCCTCCGGGGCCTGCCCACCCGCGAGAGACAGAAGTAAGAACAGACAGTAAGATCGCTCACCCGGCTGGATCCAGAGGTCGGGGCTGAGCCAGGCACCGCTGCTGAGCAGCGCTAACGGGCCTGCTTCTCGGGGCACCCTGGGGGCTATTTATCCGCCAGCCTCCCACCCCAAGTTGGGGCCTTCCCGGGGGAGGCCGCAGGCCCCGCCCCGGGCGCGCTTGTGTGCACGGGCGCCCCGCCCGGCCACCAGCCAGGCGCGCAGCTCCGGGACAGGGCCAAGCTGGGAAGTCCCAGGCGCTGCGGGGAGCGCGGGGCAGGGTAGTGGGGGGAGTCCCGGGAGAGGCGCAGTGGGGTGGGGAGGATCAGGTCTTCAAGTCCCGCTGCAGGCGCGGTTTCCTCTGTCTAAAGGGCGGACCGGGCTGTGTCCCATTGACCTCGTGGAACAGATTGCCCCACAGTCTTAGGTCTGGATCCCGTGGGCTGCTTATGCAGGACAATGCAGGCGCCCTATTGGGGGTGAAGGCCCCGTTCAATGGTTGGGTACTGCTGCTTTGAGCAGCAGTGGGTAGCCTCTCTGTGACCTTGGACCCCAAGGGTTACTGAACGCAGCCCGAGAGCAAAGCTGTGCTCTGCTTGTTGTAAAGTTCAGTCCCAAGAGACAGGGCTTGCTTCCCAGTCATAAACTTCACAGGGAAGAACTTAAGACTTCCATACTTAGCCAGGACGTCCCTGGCACTTGTCAGGTTTAAGGGGGGTGGGGGATGCAGGAGCAATGGAGGATAGTGAGGAGAGAGAGGCTATGGGATATAAGAACTGAAGGAAGACCTGAGAAGGGGAGTCCCCAGCTGAAGTTGCACCCAGGCTCCAGACATCAGACTCCCCAGTCTTGGTCCCTTGATCCTTCAGAATCCCACTTGTGAAATGGACAGAAGTTTCCAACTTCTCATCTAGTCCCAGAGCAGCGGCCCGAGTCTCCCACTTCGCCTCGTTTTGCCAGGTGTTGTAAAGCCTCCTTCATTAGGGACCCTCTGTTGATTTTCTCCTATGTGCTAGAAAGGGGGCTGAAGTGCTAGACGCTGCCGGGGGGGGGGGGGGGGGGGGGGGGATGTGCAAATAAATGTGACCTCAAGGCAGAGGTAATGAGGGCTGGGATGGCACGTGTCGGCCAGGTCACCCTGACCATATCACCAGAGACCTGGGTCCACCCCTGGCTGCTCATGTCTAAGATGTTCCCCCAGTGGCCCTGCCCCACCCACCACCCGACCTGGGCCCAAAACATTTCCCTGGGATGAATCAACAGGAAAGAATGCTCCCAGCCTCGGGTCAGTGGCAGAGACAGAAACCTGGCTACTCCCCCAGGGACAATGAAGCAGCTGTGGACCAGGATACCAGGTATGCGTGGGCCTCGGCCCTTTGCCCAGCCACCTCTAATGCTGAGCCAGGAGCAACATGGAGGGCCCCGCCTACTGCCAGTCACCCAGCAGGCCTGGCTTGCCCAGAGCTAAAAATACCTTCGAGTCCAAATAAATGAATTTATGCTGTCCGGATGTCCTTACCTGGCAAGACTGGGCAGAGGTGTGATGGGCAATGGATGAGGGTCTTCCTTGAAAAGTGAGGGCATGGGCCTAAGTGTGATTGTAGTGGGATTTTCCTCGGGAATTATACCCTCATTTTTAAGTGCTATTTTGTGAAGGTCAAAAGGGAGAACTCAGTTCATCTTTGCTGCCTGTGATTGCACTAGAATTTAACAGGGTCTGTGTCTTCCTCCTTCCTGAGGTTCCAGGACTTCAAGCCCAGGGTCTGTGACCTTCTACTACACACTTCATGGGCAAATGTGTGTCTGCCTTGCTTCTGCAGCTCGTTGACCTTCTTGTTTATCCTAACCCAGATTCTATTACAAATCCTAGCATACAGCCGGCACTCAGTAATTACTCACAAGTGCAATATATGGGCTTAGGGGTCTCAAGTTCCCAGACTGGTCCCAGGAAGACACAGACAAGCCACCTGTGGTCCTGTCCTCCTCTCAGTGAGCTTGTAGAATAGCGGAGGGGATACATGCAGCCAACTAGCTAGGAGAAGCCACTACCAGATCATTGTAAATGGCAGGGAGGTTGGGGAACAGTTATTCTGGTTGGGCTCCATCTCATTCAGTCCTCTCAAAAACCCTATGCACCATACTTCCACAATTTTTAATAACAGATAATAAACTGGGGCAGAGAGGGATTATAGGATATGGTCAAAGCCACATAGCTATCATCTACAGAGGGCAGCCAGTGGGGAACTGGAGCAGAAACACACGGCTGAGGAGGTGAGGGGAGAGACAGAAACTCAGACTTCATCTAAGAAGAGCCTCATGCCTCGAAGGCTGACTCGAGCGATAGCCTAGGTTGGGAAGGTGAGACGTTGGATACGATGGTTAGTGTCCACCATCAACTTGAGCGAGATGCCTGAGACGAACCTCCGGCATATGTATAAAGGAGTTTCTAGATTGGGCTAATTGAGGTGGGAGAGCTACACTAGCTGTGGGTGGCACTGTTCCACGGACTGGAGTCCTGGACAGAACCCAAAGGATCATCCTGCTTCCTGACTGCGTGCGCATGTGCATGAGCATCTACTTCCTGCCCTTGCTGCCAGTGCCTTCGCTGCCAGGATGGTCTGTATCCTCAAACTGTCAGTACAGACAAAACCTTTCCCTGTCTTGCTTTTGTCACAGCAAGGAGAAAGTAACTCATACATGGGGTGACCATAAAAACAAAAGGAAAATAAAAGGATCCTGGAAGTCACCTGATCCAGCCAAGGCACTTCCCGCAGCATCTATCTATTCCTCTGTTGCATCCCAGATCCCTCCTTGGCATCCCTGCTCCACTGATATCAAGCGCCTCACCAGTGTGCCATGGCCACAGCCTGGAAGCTGCTTTCCCTTCCTCCTTGCCGTCCCCAATTTCATTACACCTAACACAGGCTGACCTTCCTGAAACGCTGTCCAGCCTTGCCTCTGCCCGTCTTCAGGAGCTCCCTTGTGCTGCTGGATAGGGTGCCACGATCAATCACCCTTCCTACCAACCTCTGCTCAGAGCTCCTGGACGTCATTTCCCCTGCTCTTCCCACCCTGGCTTAACTCGGGTTCTAGCTGTGCCACGGGTTCCTCCATTAGAACTTCTTACGTGAATGTTCCCAACGTAAAAGGTGCTGGAAAAAGATCACGGACCTGAACCAAACACAGTCTGTGCCCTCAAGGGTCTCGTGGGTCAAGGGCATGCACAGCCGTGAGGAAGGTGGGCTGTGATCATGGGCTGAAGGACGAATGAGGGAGCACAAACCAGCAAGGTGGGCTTCTCCCTCAGTGAGAGACCTTTCTATGCTGCGGGAGTTTTCAGAGAAGGTTGGGTTGGTACCGTGAAGAAAGAAAACCTAGCAGGGAGGATGGATAGCCCAGGAGATAATTCCCAGGGAGAGAGAAGGGGTAAGCTGGCTGCAAGAAAAAGGAAATCACGGACAAGGCAGAAGACGTCTGCTTCGACCACTCTTCCTTTTGAAAATAGAACAAGAACTCTCTACTACTAAATAAGATTTGGAGTTACATACCCCAAGATCCACAGGCACCCAGGGTAAGAATCAGAGGGACCTCAGTCCGCACATATGCCTAAGTGTCTACAAGTTATAAATGGGTCAGACTTATTGCTAAATAAAACATGGTCTGTTTTCTACCCCTGATGTGCACACGCATACCTTTAGGAAAACCTACCAGGTGGGAGCTCAGAATTTTCCCGGCCTTACAGTTCTGGGTGGAACATGTTATTACAGAACCTCTTCTTCTAGTCTCCGGTCCCCATGTAGCCAGTCTCTCTTCTACCCTCTCCCCATGTCCCCACCACAGGGGCCTTCAGCTGTCATGGCTCCCTAAGCAGTGTAGATCTCAGCACATAGCTGTCTTGTGTCATGCCCAGTGTATGCCTCGGAGGGGCTGAATCATTCAGCTTCATCTTTGGGGTTTCAGAAGGGAAGAGGACTCCCCCAGGGAGGACGGTGAAGACATGTGGCTTCATGTCTTCAAATAGAGGAGGCTGAGGAGTGAGGAGTAAGAGAGACCACCAGGAACCCAGGACATACAACAGGGACAGGGACATCCTGTACTGAGAGCTATGAGCCTCTAGCCCCAGAGCCCGGCGGGAACTGGCATCCTCAGCAGGTGTGTGTGTGTGTGTAACATAGCTTTCTGAGGAGATGTGGCTGTCTAGGCTAAGATTTTAGGAACCTGGATCTTTCTAAGCAGTAGCTGGAGGTAGGATCCAACTCCTCATATTCATACCTTGGGTTGGGGTTGGGGTCCAAGGACAGGGAGGATTATTCTAAGCAGTATCTGCTAAAGGCAAGATTCAGACACCCCACCTGCATGTCTGCCTCTACATCCAGCATTTCCGGAGGAGGAATGCCTGACTTCCCACAAATGTTTAGACCTTAATTTCTTCTTGCTTCCAATAACATAATCCTCATTTCTTCCCCAGATGAGATTTCTGCCCCTTGTAACAAGAAGCATATTCTCCCTTCACAGCCCCTCCCCCAGCTCTGCATATTTGATTCCTCCTCACCTGGGGAAGGTTAAAGTCACCATCACCCTATCATGCCTCTCTGTCATTCTCTCCCTCCTCTCTACACCATCTACCCCAGCTCCTTCCTCCCCCTCTTAGCCACAGACCATCCTTCAACTTCTCTCCAAGACCTCTCCAGCTCCTTCAGAGACATCCCGCACTCCTGTCCCTGATCTGCGACCACCTGAAACCCTTTGATTCCCTGTCTCAGCAGCTAAAGGTAGACACAGCACAATGTCCCAGCATGCTCCTGTTCAGGTAAATTAAAGTCATGCATTCTGGGAAAATGATACCGATCAAAGACAGTGCCAGGGCCTAGAAGCCCCTGAGATCCCTTCATGGGCTCACCATGTCTGCACTGCCCTTTTTACCCACCAGTAATTGAGGTTTTTTTTCCTCACATGGCACCAGACATTAAATTAAAAGACATTTCTTATACCATGATGCTTTCCTGGGTCTTTCATAGCAACAAAAATAGTAATTGTGTTTCTTCTTCCAGTCTCTCTTGGCAGGTGAGATTGCCAGGCCTTAGTGGGCTAGCCTGGGAACTTCTGGGAACTTCAGAGGTTGTATGATGGCTCTCCTTACTCTGGGTTTTACCTCATCACATCTCCTCTGAGGAAAATCATTAATTGAGGACAGAGGCACAAGAAACACCATGGTACTCACTTTTAGCCATGGGTCAACCTATTGTGAATCACTCTGGACCTGACTAGAATTCCGAGGGAAATAAGAGTTTAGGAAGAGAGCTGTTGACTAAGGGGGCCACATTTAACCTCGGCATAGATATCTGTAGTTTTATTTTCTCCAGAACTGTGGTTTGTCCTTCCTAGACCTTTGAGAGCAAATTATATTATCTTTGTAAAGAACTGTCTTTATCTTTCCAGTATGTAAGATTGCAAGAGAATGTAAGATTGTTTTCATTTTAACTTTTATTCTTTTTTCTTTGAGGCGGGGTTTCTCTGTGTAGCCTTGGCTCTCCTGGGACTCACTCTGCAGACCAGGCTGGCTTCAGACTCACAGAGATACACCTGCCTCTGCCTCCTGAGTGCTGGGATTAAAGGCATGTCACCACACCCAACAATTATTTGAGGTTAGGACTGACAGATTTTGAAGTGTTTATTTTTGTGCAATCAGCATGTATTCTGCTCCCAGAAACCAGCAGGGGGCAGATAGGAGGTATGCTGGTGGGAATTTTGTGGACTTGGCTTGCCAAGGGATTGAGGAAAGACCTGCTGGAACATAGATCAAGGAAGACCCTGGAATTTAGCAAGAACTGAGCCAACACACCCAATAGAAAGCCAGGGGCACGTGGGTCCATTGACAGCAAAGGGAAACCAAGACTAAGCTAGTCCTTAGAGGATGAAGGGATGGGAGACAGGACCCATCAGAAGCCAGAATCAATCCACTGGACATGTTCAAACAGGACAGGGGGCACTCCCTGGCACCATACTCTGGTCTAACCATTCTCTAAGAGTGGTCCTGGACCAACAACATCAGTATCACCTGGGAACATGTTAGAGATGACATTACCAGGCCCCATCTTAGACCCACTGAATCACAAACTCTAAGAATGGGACCCAGCATCTGGTGCCTAGCAAACCCATCAGATACTTCTGGTTCCTGTTGACACTGAAACTTAGGAAATGTTTGCTCTTACAGAATCTAGGAGTTTGTGAATGCCGTTTTCCTTGGCATCTCAGACTTGGCTAGTGAATTTTGCCCACTCCGATCCTCTTGATTCTGGTAGGACTCCTTCATGTATGATGGACTGGGTCTCTGTAAATCCTAGGCTTCTACCTCCAGAGTTATTATCAAACGCATCTGTGGGAATGATATGTTTGAAAGAAAACAGTCTCATAGGCTCATAGGGACCGGCACTGTTGGGAGGTGTGGCCTTGTTGGAGTAGCTGTGGCATTGTTGGAGGAAGTGGGTGGGCTTTGAAGTCTCAGAAGCCCAACACAGGCCAAGTGTGATTCATTCTCTTTCTGCTGCCTATGGATTAAGATGTAGAACTCTCAGCTCTTTCTCCAACACCATCTCTGCCTGCACTCTGCCATGCTTCCTGCCATGATGATAATGGACTAAACCTCTGAAACTGTAAGCCAGCCCCAATTAAATGTTTTCCTTTATATGGGTGGCCATGGTCATGGTGTCCCTTCATAGCAATAGAAACCCTAACTAAGACAGCATTTGAATCTCCTCCTGATGGGGTGGATACAGGCCATCTTAAGAGTTCTTAAAAGTACTTCCATGACCCCCAAGGGGTCCATCCTGCTGTGAGACATTTGTGTGTGGGAGTACTCCTCATTACTATCCCCAGTATGTTTCCACCTTTCCTGGGCCAAGAATAGGAGGAGGTCAGACCAACATAAAGCTTGTGGCAGAGTCTTCCTTTGGGATAGGAAATACAGCCGTTCTTCAGCACCATAAGAATCAATGGCATTGGAAACATCAGACTGTATAAAATTTGAGGTCTCCCAGAGACCAGATGGACAACAGGTATCATTGAAGCCCACTAGCTCTTGCAGAAGGACCAAGAGCCCATCCCTAATGTTCTCCTTCCCCTTAGGGTTGGTCCTAGCCTTTGTAACTTACAGTGAACTGTGAATCTTAGGCCCTGACTATCCCAGATACCCCAGTGGCCAAAGAAGAGTTAAATACCTGTAGGGTTGTTAATGTTTCCACAGAAGAAAACTGCCCAGAAAGGAACAGAACAGCTTCACTTTCTAGCCACTTCCAGAAAACCACTTTTCTTAGGACGGCCTGACCTCTATGTGTGTTGACTGAAGCATCCAGAGGAAATGTGGGTAGCCTGTGCCTCCTTTTAGCCTTGAGTGCTAGTAAGCAAGGCAGGGGAAAGGAATTCCACCAGCAATAGCAGCAGCAGCAGCAGCGTGCTTCTGAGGGGAAGTAATTTCCTCTCTTCATTACCAATTAATGAGCATAGCTCCTGCCCACTGGGGCCCTTTGAGTTACTGTCACTGTGGTGGAGTGAGGGGAACTTGGTGCAATGCCTTACGCCTTTGGCAACCATCAGTAAATCAAAGCTAATGGCTGAATGCATCCCATTGAAGAAAGGGTGTTGTCCTGTACTGAGTCCTGGGCACAGGTCCACCATCTTTGCAAAAGAGAACACTTTTCCAGGCATTATAGGAACACAAAGGAGGCAAAGACCCAGCTCCTACCCTCAGTGTGAGCCGCCTAAGTCATGAATTGTACCCCTGTGGTCATACAAAAAGTATGAATCCCAGCAGCCTGTAAGGTCATTTATTTACTTGTTCATTCAACAGATATTTATTGAGCATTTATCGTTCATGTAGTGACTTGGGAACTCTAACAAAGAAAATGAAACCCAGGTTTCCAAGGCTTTCTATATACTGGTAGGTAAGGGCCTCACGTCCAGCTCTTGTCCCCTCCCCTAACCAGGTGACCCTTCAGTTGACACTGAGGAGTTTCCGAGGGTCATTGCCACATACTCTGAGTAAGTGCTTTCCATTATTTCCACCTGGCTTTGAGCCTTCATCTTCCTACAGAAGTTCATTACCCAAGAAGCCTCTTGGGAAATCTTCTAGAGTCTCCTAGCCACTACACAATGCTGAGGCCCAGCCAGAGGGTCTCGCTGATGATGTTCCTTGCCAGGAACATCCTGCTGCCACCTCTCCAGGCACAGGACTGATGCTTCTTTCCTCACAAGTGTGGAAGATGCCTCCCCACTACACTGCACTGACCCCTACGTCTCCTAAAGACACCATGTTGATTACCTCATGATTACCTCAGCTTAAGCTTGCACCTCACATCACATAGAATGAGCCCTTCGGAGTGGTTCTCCTTCTAAACTGCCTGCCTTACTGTACTTCCTTTGTATTTCCATACCTATTTTAGAATCAACTTATTAATTTCTATCGAAAGGGGCTGATGGGATTTTAATTAATATTGTACTGAATTTAGAGATCTACTTTAGGAGAGGGAACATTTTTTTTTTAAATTGAGCCTTCTGATGCAGAATTCTCCATTTATTTTAGTCTCCTCTGATATCTTTAATCAGTGATTTATGTTTTTTAGCTTAAATAGCCAACATTCCATAAAATTTCATTAGGTTTGTATTTAAATACTGACATATTTCGGTACTATTATAAGTAGCATGTAAATATTTTTTTGAATTCTGATTAGTCATTAGTAGTACATAAAACACAATCAATTTTTACATATTGACCTTGTGTCCTATGAAACTTCCTCGTAACATTGGATTTTCTACATTGACTGTTATCTGTGGATAGTGAGTTTCTTTCTCTTTTAAATATTCATTTATTTTATTTATGTGCGCGGGTATTTTGCCTGCATGTATGTCTGCATATCATGTGTGTACAGTGCCCATGGGCTTGGATTCCTTGGAACTGGAGTTACAGATGGTTGTAAGTCACCTAGTGGGTGGCTGGGAACTGAGCCCAGGCCTCTGCAGG